>JAXIVD010006642.1:2500-23103 GCA_036785275.1 Cancer borealis | reverse complement strand
ATATATATGGTGATATTTCGCTGTGCCAGGTGTGACGCTACATCCCTATCCACGACCTGTACAAACGCCTCTACTAACATCAACTCCACCAGCTGGTCATAAGACACCACGTTCTGGGATCGACACCAACTCACGAAAGCCTCCCGTTTCGCCCTAGCCAACTCGAGATGACTCTGCTCAGAGGTCCTTTTCAGAGCCCTAAACCTTTGTCTATAAGCTTCAGGCACCAGAGTAGACCTGAAGGACCTGCCTTTTTACCTGATCATAGGAACAAGCGTCCGTATCAGTAAGCGCCATATACGCTTTCAGTGCCTTACCCTTGAAGCTTTGCTGCAAGAGCAAGGTCCACTGATCTCTGGGCCATGAGAGATGAATGGCAAGCCTCTCAAAACTACTGAAGAAGGTGTCTACACTTCCTTCATTAAACGTGGGTATAAGCCTAATGGCCTTCCCCAAATCAAACATAGGAACACTGGAGCCGTTATTCCCAGCTGCCCCTAACTCAGCTAAACGCACCTGAGTTTCGGCAAGCCTCAACTGTAGCTCCAGCCGCCTAATCTCTGGGTCAACCTGGGGTGCCCTGAGCCCCTCGTCCATCCTATCATCTTCAGTAGCCGAGTGGAGAGATTCACTCTCGACTCTAACCAAACTGATCTGTTGAAGCACCAAGCTAACAAGGTCTGCTTTCAACAGTTGGTGATAGTCTGTCGCCCCTAAATGAGTAGCGATTAACTGTAATTCAGGTACAGTTAATACAACTACCTCCTTGGGCGTTGGTTGATTACCCACAAAAATCGACGCGTCTTCGTCACTCACGATACGCATGATGCCGAAAGACCGCGATACACACAAAAACAAACAATGGCTTATGAAACGACTCAAAATCCTGGCGAGGTCGCCACTATCATGCCCCGACCCCCCTCTTACTCAACCCCTTCTCCCCGTTACCTTGACTTGGCAATGAAAAAAATAAAAAAAGAATGAGGAAAACTATTATTCCAGGTTCTTGGGCACTTAACAGAAAATAAAAACAAAACAAGTAAATGAACTAAGTTTATTTACAAGACACGGATAACTTAATTTAATTCTGATTACCAGAAGGGTAATCGTATGTTAAAGTAATAAATTACAATAACAAAATATAAAACAAAACACAAGATTTCGAGTCTTCCACAATAACCACCATAACACAAACACAAATATTAAAACACCAACTCAAACACAAACTCAAACTCAAACTCAAAACACTAAACCACCCAAACTCAAACTCAAACACAAAACTCTAAAACACACAAACTCAAACTCAAACACAAAACTCTAAAACACAACCACAAAGAAAAAATAAAATAATATTGTAATTGTAATGTGGGGGGGGAAAATGTGCCAGGCAACAAAGGCCATATGGCACTATTGGGGTAGCAGGGTTAGGTAGCAGGACTAGGTGGGGGGTAGGGTCGGGTATGGGTTAGATTAGATGTAGGACGTTAGTGGTACGAAGAAAGGATATAAGGGCAGGGAGTGAAAAGGAAGGGGACTCAGCGAGGATGTCAGCAAGACGAGGGGCACGGGACAGGGAGGAAAGGTGGGGGAAGGCTGCAAGACGAGGGGTTGCGAAGATGGGACATGAAAGGAGGAGATGAGGAAGGGAGGAAAGGACGCCACAAGATGGGCAGACGGGGGGAGGGGAACGGGACATCAGGTAGGAATGGGTAAGTCTGGTGTGACCAATTCGTAAGCGGGCCAGGGCAGTCTCCCAGCGTCTAGTAGGATGAGATGGGTAGGACCAAGGGGAAACAGAGGGCTTGACAGCGTGGAGTTTATTAGAGGTAAGGGTGGACCAGAAAGATTGCCAGCGGGTATAAAGGAAAGTCCGGAAAACTGGGAAGTAATCAGAAACAGGAAGGGAGGAAGTGCAAAAGGTAGGTAGGGTGAGGGTGTCATGTGCCAGAGAGTCAACAGTATCGTTACCAGGGATTCCAACATGACTGGGAACCCAGCAAAAACTAACTGTTTTGTGACGGACAGAAAGGCGGACTAACCAGTCCTGGATGTCGCGGACAAGAGGGTGTGAAGAGGAAAAGGAAGATAAAAGGGAGAGGGACGACCGAGTCGGTAAAAATAGTATAAGAAGAAGCGGTGAGGCGGAAGATGCGGCGGAGGGCAAAAAGAATCGCAAACAGCTCAGTAGTAAGAACACTGGCTTCAAGAGGGCGGCGGTATTGGAAATAAGTGTCAGGAAACAGAACAGCACAGCCCGAGCCAGTAGAAGACTTGGAGCCATCTGTATAAACGTGTATGCTACCAGAATGAGTAGGAAGATGAGCCGAGAAATGGGAGCGTAAGACACAGGAAGGGGTATTAGATTTCGGGGAGATAGGGAAGACAGAGGAGCAAAAGGAGAGGTGAGGGGAGAGCCAGGGGGGAGTAGAGGAAACAGAGAATGGAAGCGGATTAAGGGAGGGGGAAGAAGGATGGGACAGAAGGGCACGCATACGGGTGGGGAAGGGAACAGGTAAGCGAGGTTGAGTGGCAAAGGTTGCAGAGAGAGAAGGAGGGATATGCAAAGCGGAGGAGGGAAATTGAAGGGAACGGGCATAACAGCGGAGGGAAAGGAGGGCCCGGCGACGGGGAAGAGAAGGGAGGCCAGCTTCAGTGTATAAGCTCTCCACAGGGGAGGATCGGAAAGCCCCAAGAGCGAGGCGGAGACCAAGGTGATGAACAGGGTCAAGGAGGCTGAGGACGGAGGAGGAGGCGGAAGAATAAACATGGCAGCCATAATCAAGGACAGAAAGGACCAGTACAGTATGCAGCGAAAGCAGAGTCTTGCGGTCAGCACCCCAAGACACATGGGAGAGGGTTTGTAGAAGGCGGAGGCGGCGAAAGGCGGTATCCTTGAGAGAGGACATGCTGGCGCTAAGTAAGGCGAGAGTCGAAGATAAGACCAAGAAACTTGCCCGATGTGCGATATTCAAGAGGGGTGCCATAAAGAAGAAGGGGAGGAGGACAAGCAGTACGGGACCGTGAAAAGTAGATAGAGAAAGACTTTGTAGGGGAGAAGTGGAAGCCATGGTCGGTGGCCCAAGAGGAGGTGACAGTAACAGCAGATTGAAGAAGGCGATGGAGAAGGGAGGAGGAGCTGCTCGAGGCATAAATGGCGAAATCGTCTACATAAAGAGTGGACCTGACACCAGGCAGGAGGGTAGAAACGATGCCGTCAATGGCCAGGAAAAAGAGGGTAGTACTCAGGACCGAGCCCTGGGGCACCCTCGTACTGACAGAAGGAGGGGGAGCAAGAGGAAGCAACCCTAACACGGAAGGAATGGTTTTGCAGGAAGTTATGGAGGAAAACCCCCATGTTGCCAAAGACACCGACACAGGACAACTGGTGAAGGATGTGATGGCGCCAAGTAGTGTCGTAAGCTTTTTCAAGATCAAAGAAAACAGCTAAGACAGATTCTCGTCGGGCAAAAGCAGAAGTAATATATGTTTGTAAGCGGGCGAGAGGTTCCGCTGTACCACGGGCACGTCGAAAGCCAAACTGAGTGGGGGAGAGAAGGTTCTTTGACTCGAGGTACCACATCAATCGGAGATTGATCATGCGCTCAAGTAGCTTGCAGACACAGCTAGTCAGAGCAATGGGTCTATAATCCTGGGGAAGAGTACCAGACTTGTTAGGCTTAAGAAAAGGGAGTATAAGTGCATTGCGCCACTGGGGTGGGAAATCCCCGGTTAGCCAAACGCGGTTATAAAGGGTAAGTAAGAAGATCAGGGAGACAGTAGGAAGGTGGCGGAGCATCTGATAGTGAACACCATCAGGGCCCGCAGAGGTGTTACGACAGCACTTCAAGGCAGAGGTAAGTTCAGAGGGGGAGAAGGGGGTGTTATATGAAGTATTAGAAGAGAGTGTGAAGGTAATAGGGGTGTGCTCACGTGTCGCCTTAAGGGCAGCAAACTCAGGAGGAAGATGGGAACCACTGCTGACGCTGCTAAAAAATGAGCCCAGTTCTGTGGCAACCTGGAGGGGTTCAGCAATATCACCCTGGGGGAGGCGAAGTACAGGAGCATAGGAAGGTGGGTGTTTACCTGATAATTTATGAATATGTCGCCAGACTGAAACAATGGGGGTAGAGGAAGTCAAGGTAGACACATAAGCACGCCAACTGTTGGACTGAGCCAATTTAGTGGTCCGGCGGAACCTAGCCGAGGCACGTTTAAAGTTAACAAAGGCCGGGAGCTGGCCGGGAGTGTCCCGTTTACATCGGTAACTACTCCAGGCCGCCCGTTTCAAGCGAAAGGCAGTAGTGCAGGCAGGGTTCCACCAGGGAACACATTTGGAGGCAAAGGGGTGGGAAGTCCGGGGGATGGAGACAAAAGCAGCAGCGAGAACAGACGTGATAAAGTAGATCAACATGTCAGAAGAGGAGGAAAAATCAGAAGAGGAGAGGCGAAGGGCAGACAGTGAGGCAAAAACACGCCAGTCTGCTCTACCAAAGCACCAGCGAGGGGGTCTGGGAAGAGGGATGTAGGAAGTAGGAGAAAGAAGAACTGGGAAATGATCACTACAGGGATTGTGGTCAAGAACCAACCAGTGGAGATCTAGTAGTAGGTCAGGGGAACAGAGGGCGAGGTCGAGGCAGGAAAAAGTCTGGGTGCGGAGATCAAAGTGTGTGGGGGCGGCAGTATTAAGGATAGTAAGGTCAAAGTCTTTAAGGAGGTGGTCGAGAGAGCGGCCACGAGAGGTGACCACAGAATCCCCCCAAAGGGTGTGGCGACAATTAAAATCACCAACCACAAGGAGGGGGGAAGGGAGGTTAGAGAAAAGGGAGCGGAGGGCATCAAGATCAAGAGGCTGGGAAGGGGAAAGGTAAAGGGAAACGAGAGACATCCAACGGCGGAGGTAGATACGAAGGACTGTACAGGGAAGTGTAGTAGGGATAGGAAGAGGGGTAGAAGCAACAGACTGGTGAAGAAGGATAGCAGAAGAAGAGATAGAGTGTGGGGAGGAAAAAAAGCGGTACTGAAGAATAGGGGTGGGCGGGCTAGTAAGGAAGGTTTCCTGGAGGCAGAGGACCATGGGGGCATAAGAGGAAATGAGTTGACGAAGATCCTGTCGATGGGCACGAAAACCACGAATATTCCACTGAAGAACAGACATGATCAGTAGGGGATAAGACTCGGGATGGGTGAAGGTGAGGGAGGAGCGTTCTCAGGGAGTAAAGGACCGGGGTCCATATCCATAAGAGGTAAGGAAGAAGGAAGAGGGTCAGGAGCGGATGAGGTATGGGGAGAGGGGGGAGATTGAGAGAGGAGATCGGTGCGGGAGTAGCCAGGTGGTAGGGGAAGAGAGAGGATAGATCGGGGAGTAGAGGAAGGTGGGGGAGGGGCAGATGAAGGGGGCTGCACCGAAGAGCAGGCGGGGTAAGACGGGGAGGGGAGGGGAGAGTAAAGCGGTGAAGGGGGAGATGGCGGAGCGCCGGGTGCAGAGGGGGGGAAGGTGGATTGGAGGAGGGGTTGAGGAGGGGAGACAGCAGAGGGAGAAGGTGGAGAAAGGGGAGTCGGGGTAGGAGGAAGGTGCTTGGGGGGTGGGTGGATAGAGGCCACGACCTGGATAGGAGGAGCCGGGGGAGGAGATGAGGAAGAAGGAGAAGAGGACAATGGAGTCGTGTTCTTTATGTACTCGATGATGGCATCGAGGTTATCACCCTCGGAAGGAGCGGGCGAGGAAGGTGCAGGGCAAGTCTTTTTTTTAGCAAGGTGGAGAGGGGGTGAAGAGATCAAGGCGGGAGCTGGAGAGGGGGTTGGTGGGGGAGAGGAGACCAAAGTTTCAAAGTGGTGTTGTCGTTTGTTGGAGTGGGAGCGCTGAGGGCGTGGAAAGGGAGGGGTAGGGGTACAGACAGTGATGGAGGTAGGAGTATCAGGGTCAAGGACAGCAAAAGAATTTGAGCAGGAGATGGAGGATGGAGGGTGGGAGGGAGAGAGGGAGGAGGAAGGAGGTAGAGGAGAGGGATGGGTGGAAGGCCGAGGATCGGGGCGGGAAGAAGAGGACGTGGCTGGAAGGTGAGGGGAAGAGGCGGAGGCAGCAACATGGTGAGGAGAAGGGGTGAAGCCTAGGCGACGGGCTTTCTGACGAGCCTCACGTAATGTGAGATCGTCACAGAAGCGAATACCAGCGACTTCAGCCTCAAACTTGTAAGTTGGGCAGCCGCGGTAGTGAACATTATGGGGGCCGCCACAATTGCAGCAGCGGTGGGTAGTGTTGTGGCATTGATCGCGGGTATGGGTAAGGCCACATAAAGGGCAGCGGAGAGGCAGTGTTTTTCTGGATGGCCAAAACGCCAACAGTTTCGGCACTGGCGAGGTGGAGGAACGTAAGGCCGGACTGGGAGCATGACGCCCCCAACGTAGACATGGGTAGGGAGTTCGTGGCGTTTAAAGGATATCCGTGCAACATTGGTGGGGTTTCTCTGGCGACCTCGGGGGGATAAGGTGTAGCAGCGAACGGTTACAGCGTCGTACTCGCTGAGTAGATCTAATAGGTCAGTGTGACAGTCTGACCATTCCTTGTCGTCTATTGGGCAGTCTTGTGGTGAAATTACGACAGTGCCAGTGCATGTGTTTAGACGGTCGTCAGGGGTTGCATGGATGCGGGTACCGGATGGAGCCAATAAGTTGGCCATGGCCTGAGACTGAGCCTCAGACTCCACGCGTACCAGGCGTGAACGGTCAGGTCGGGTTTGGAAATGAGCCTTGCCTACTTGTTCCTGTAGGCAACGTTGGAAGAGGAGGATATTCTCAGCAAAGGGAGCGGAGGGGGGGATAATGAAAAAACGATCCCAGCGGGCAGGGGCGAAGAAGAGATCATAGGCAGAAGGGTGAGACACGCCACGAGAGGAGCCAGTCCGGGGCTGTGCCGTAGTCTTCTTTGATGAAGAGGGAACATAAGGGGCTAAGGTGGTAATATAGGAAGATGTAGATGTGACGGGGAGGGAGGCTGAAGGGGTGGTAGGAGTGGAAGAGAAAGTCGGGAGAGCGGTAGACGTAGGGGAGGGAAGAGAGGTAGTAGAAGGGGTGCTGGAAATAGGGATGGTAGAAGGAGGAGCAGGGGGCAGGTGAAGTGAGGAGACTACAAGGGTGCGAATAGACGCTGTGGTATTGGTAGAGGAGGATGAGGAGTAATGAGGACCGAACCCTGCGGGGGGTGGGGTGGTGGTAGTAGGAGAGAGAGAAGATGTTGGAGGTGGGGCATAGGATGGAAAAGTTGTGGAGGGGGTAGGGGTACAAGGGAGAGTAGAAGGTGGAATGGTCTGAGGAGCAGGTAGAGAGGTCGAGACCAGGTCCATTGGGCAAGCAGAGGTGTCAGGTAGGGGGCGACCAGCAGCAGAGGCCTCGAGGGACTGGTCAGATACCACTCGAGGGGGACTTTTTAAATTTTATTTATCCATATACTATTGTTTTTAATGATCATGGCATCGGGGGTCACGGGTAAACCGCCTACCGGATTGGCAAAAGGGGCTGAGCGCTGCCGCCGGGGACGGGGTACCTCGTCCCCCACAGGGGTACCCGTTTTAAAAGGCAGCCCTTGTGGCACCGAAAGTTTGCCCCGTAGCGGCGAGCAAAGTCCTCGGCCCCGATGCCTACCGGCCCAGGCACCCTCCAGCCAACACAGGACGGCCCACAACGGGCGATCCCCCTGGCGGGCGGCACCGGTGATCCACACCAGCCTACGGTCGGGATCATCTTGTTGGTCCTGACGGACACACAAGCCCCCCCACCACGACAAGGTAGATCCCATGGGGGGGTAAAATAAAATAAAATAACTAACTAAACTAAATAACTGGAGACACGGAAACGGGAACCAAGTACAAGGAGAGGAGACCCAACCCCAGAAAAAAGGGATGTGGTTAAAAAGTCCTAGCTTATCTCCACCCTTCTCGCTACCAAAATAATCCCTAACAAAAGAGATAAAAGAAACAGAGGTTGGATATTAAATGCGCTAAGCAGAAAATGAAACTATATCCACCTCCCCTACGTTACCCAAACCAATCCCTACCAAAAGGGAATAAAACAGAGAATGGGTATTAAATGCGCTAAGCAGAAAATTAAACAATACCCACCTCCAAACAGGTAACGAAAAAAAACACAAGGTAGACAAGCCACACTAAACTCGCTCCCAGTCTCCAATTAAAACAAACAATACTCACGCCATACCTCCGACACAACCTGTACCCTGGTGACCTGGACTAGACTGTGCGCTGGGTCACCCTCCCTTATATATAGGGCCGCGACCCACGCTACGCTCACCCCACGCTTACCCAGGCCCCGTGGTGTGAAATAAACACTATACAAAGGAATCTACCCTAAAACTGACTTAATTCAACATAAAAAGTACATCAAAATGTAGCAATTGAGAACACAATTACACTGACATAAATTGCAACACGCTCGCTCTGGTAATAAAGGAGTTAACACTAAAATACTCTAGGCGTTAAACAATGTCACACAACTATACTTAATATTACCACAAAAATCCTCTGACCTTAGATTAATACAAACTATCACTACATTACATGTTAAACACTATATACAAGATTATATGGTTCGTGGCCGTCGTAGCTACCTCACGATAACTATTACGTCTCCCCACATCGACATCATCTTCATTATACTGTACAACAACAATCTACAAGTTAACTTACAATATTAAACTTAGAATAACAACATAGATACATAAATGAGTGACCTTGCTACGCAACACCTTTTTTTTCTACAAGCCGTGGTTCAGGCCGCGAAAGGTCACGTCGCGGTCACATTTTTAAGCCCCCCCCCCCCTCTTACTCCCTGCTCCACACATCACACATCAAAGCCAAAATTGCTGGCATACACACAAAATAACTGACTTCATTAATGTATTAAATCACTTCGTGACAATATATATATATATATATATATATATATATATATATATATATATATATATATATATATATATATATATATATATATATATATATATATATATATATTATAGTATACTGTTATGGCATCCCCCTTTTTTCACTTCCTGCATATCACCGAAAACACAAATACGTAGGTCACCGTATCTTGTGTATCTTGACACCTGTCCCACGGATCCTTACATCCCCAGGGAGGCCCAGTGACGCCGCTGCTCCCTGCCTCCACACATACTACAATAACTGCACCGCCACAACACTATTTACATGCTAAATGCGTCGCTGCAACAATACCTTGCATACACACCCCCCCCATGGGATCTACCTTGTCGTGGTGGGGGGGCTTGTGTGTCCGTCAGGACCAACAAGATGATCTCGACCGTAGGCTGGTGTGGGTCACCGGTGCCGCCCGCCAGGGGGATCGCCCGTTGTGGGCCGTCCTGTGTTGGCTGGAGGGTGCCTGGGCCGGTGGGCATCGAGGCCGAGGACTTTGCTCGCCGCTACGGGACAAACTTTCGGTGCCACAAGGGCTGCCTTTTAAAACGGGTAGCCCTGTGGGGGACGAGGTACCCCGTCCCCGGCGGCAGCGCTCGGCCCCTTTTGCCAATCCGGTAGGCGGTTTACCCGTGGCCCCCGATGCCATGATCATTAAAAAAATAATAGTATATGGATAAATCAAATTTAAAAACTCCCCCTCGAGTGATATCTGACCAGTCCCTCGAGGCCTCTGCTGCTGGTCGCCCCCTACCTGACACCTCTGCTTGCCCAATGGACCTGGTCTCGACCTCTCTACCTACTCCTCAGACCATTCCACCTTCTACTCTCCCTTGCACCCCTACCCCCTCCACAACTTTTCCATCCTATGCCCCACCTCCAACATCTTCTCTCTCTCCTACTACCACCACCCCACCCCCCGCAGGGTTCGGTCCTCATTACTCCTCACCCTCCTCTACCATTACCACAGCCTCTATTCGCACCCCTGTAGTCTCCTCACTTCACCTGCCCCCTGCTCCTCCTTCTACCGTCCCTATTTCCAGCACCCCTTCTATTACCTCTCTTCCCTCCCCTACGTCTACCGCTCTCCCGACTCTCTCTTCCACTCCTACCACCCCTTCAGCCTCCCTCCCCGTCATATCTACATCGTCCTATATTACCACCTTAGCCCCTTATGTTCCCTCTTCATCAAAGAAGACTACGGCACAGCACCGGACTGGCTCCTCTCGTGGCGTGTCTCACCCATCTGCCTATGACCTCTTCTTCGCCCCTGCCCGCTGGGATCGTTTTTTCATTATTCCCCTCACCGCTCCCTTTGCTGAGAATACCCTCCTCTTCCAACGTTGCCTACAGGAACAAGTAGGCAAGGTTCATTTCCAAACCCGACCTGATCGTTCACGCCTGGTACGCGTGGAGTCTGAGGCTCAGTCTCAGGCCATGGCCAACTTATTGGCTCCATCCGGTACCCGCATCCATGCAACCCCTGACGACCGTCTAAACACATGCACTGGCACTGTCGTAATTTCACCACAAGACTGCCCAATATACGATAAGGAATGGTCAGACTGTCACACTGACCTATTAGATCTACTCAGCGAGTACGACGCTGTAACCGTTCGCTGCTATACCTTGTCCCCCCGAGGTCGCCAGAGAAACCCCACCAATGTTGCACGGATATCCTTTAAACGCCACGAACTCCCTACCCATGTCTACGTTGGGGGCGTCATGCTCCCAGTCCGGCCTTACGTTCCTCCACCTCGCCAGTGCCGAAACTGTTGGCGTTTTGGCCATCCAGAAAAACACTGCCGCTCCGATCTCCGCTGCCCTTTATGTGGCCTTACCCATACCCGCGATCAATGCCACAACACTACCCACCGCTGCTGCAATTGTGGCGGCCCCCATAATGTTCACTACCGCGGCTGCCCAACTTACAAGTTTGAGGCTGAAGTCGCTGGTATTCGCTTCCGTGACGGTCTCACATTACGTGAGGCTCGTCAGAAAGCCCGTCGCCTAGGCTTCACCCCTTCTCCTCACCATGTTGCTGCCTCCGCCTCTTCCCCTCACCTTCCAGCCACGTCCTCTTCTTCCCGCCCCGATCCTCGGCCTTCCACTCATCCCTCTCCTCTACCTCCTTCCTCCTCCCACTCTCCCTCCCACCCTCCATCCTCCATCTCCTGCTCTAATTCTTTTGCTGTCCTTGACCCTGATACTCCTACCTCCATCACTGTCTGTACCCCTATCCCTTCCTCTCCACGCCCTCAACGCTCCCACTCCAACAAACGACAACACCACTTTGAAACTTTGGTCTCCTCTCCCCCACCAACCCCCTCTCCAGGTCCCGCCTTGATCTCTTCACCCCCTCTCCACCTTGCTAAAAAGACTCGCCCTGCACCTTCCTCGCCCGCTCCTTCCGAGGGTGATAACCTCGATGCCATCATCGAGTACATAAAGAACACGACTCCATTGTCCTCTCCTCCTTCTTCTTCATCTCCTCCCCCGGCTCCTCCTATCCAGGTCGTGGCCTCTATTCACCCACCCCCCAAGCACCTTCCTCCTACCCCGACTCCCCCTTCTCCACCTTCTCCCTCTGCTGTCTCCCCTCCTCAACCCCTCCTCCAGTCCACCTCCCCCCCCTCTGCACCCGACGCTCCGCCATCTCCCCCTTCACCGCTTTACTCTCCCCTCCCCTCCCCGTTTTACCCCGCCTGCTCTTCGGTGCAGCCCCCTTCGTCTACCCCTACCCCACCTTCCTCTACTACCCGATCTATCCTCTCTCTTCCCCTACCACCTGGCTACTCCCGCACCGATCTCCTCTCTCAATCTCCCCCCTCTCCCCATACCTCATCCGCTCCTGACCCTCTTCCTTCTTCCTTACCTCTTATGGATATGGACACCGGTACTTTACTCCCTGAGAACGCTCCTCCCTCACCTTCACCCATCCCGAGTCTTATCCCCTACTGATCATGTCTGTTCTTCAGTGGAATATTCGTGGTTTTCGTGCCCATCGACAAGATCTTCGTCAACTCATTTCCTCTTATGCCCCCATGGTCCTCTGCCTTCAGGAAACCTTCCTTACTAACCCGCCCATCCCTATTCCTCAGTACCGCTTTTTTTCCTCCCCACACTCTATCTCTTCTTCTGCTATCCTTCTTCACCAGTCTGTTGCTTCTACCCCTCTTCCTATCCCTACTACACTTCCCTGTACAGTCCTTCGTATCTACCTCCGCCGTTGGATGTCTCTCGTTTCCCTTTACCTTTCCCCTTCCCAGCCTCTTGATCTCGATGCCCTCCGCTTCCTTTTCTCTAACCTCCCTTCCCCCCTCCTTGTGGTTGGTGATTTTAATTGTCGCCACACCCTTTGGGGGGATTCTGTGGTCACCTCTCGTGGCCGCTCTCTCGACCACCTCCTTAAAGACTTTGACCTTACTATCCTTAATACTGCCGACCCCACACACTTTGATCTCCGCACCCAGACTTTTTCCTGCCTCGACCTCGCCCTCTGTTCCCCTGACCTACTACTAGATCTCCACTGGTCGGTTCTTGACCACAATCCCTGTAGTGATCATTTCCCAGTTCTTCTTTCTCCTACTTCCTACATCCCTCTTCCCAGACCCCCTCGCTGGTGCTTTGGTAGAGCAGACTGGCGTGTTTTTGCCTCACTATCTGCCCTTCGCCTCTCCTCTTCTGATTTTTCCTCCTCTTCTGACATGTTGATCTACTTTATCACGTCTGTTCTCGCTGCTGCTTTTGTCTCCATCCCCCGGACTTCCCGCCCCTTTGCCTCCAAATGTGTTCCCTGGTGGAACCCTGCCTGCACTACTACCTTTCGCTTGAAACGGGCGGCCTGGAGTAGTTACCGATGTAAACGGGACACTCCCGGCCAGCTCCCGGCCTTTGTTAACTTTAAACGTGCCTCGGCTAGGTTCCGCCGGACCACTAAATTGGCTCAGTCCAACAGTTGGCGTGCTTATGTGTCTACCTTGACTTCCTCTACCCCCATTGTTTCAGTCTGGCGACGTATTCATAAATTATCAGGTAAACACCCACCTTCCTATGCTCCTGTACTTCGTCTCCCCCAGGGTGATATTGCTGAACCCCTCCAGGTTGCCACAGAACTGGGCTCTTTTTTTAGCAGCGTCAGCAGTGGTTCCCATCTTCCTCCTGAGTTTGCTGCCCTTAAGGCGACACGTGAGCACACCCCTATTACCTTCACACTCTCTTATAATACTTCATATAACACCCCCTTCTCCCCCTCTGAACTTACCTCTGCCTTGAAGTGCTGTCGTAACACCTCTGCGGGCCCTGATGGTGTTCACTATCAGATGCTCCGCCACCTTCCTACTGTCTCCCTGATCTTCTTACTTACCCTTTATAACCGCGTTTGGCTAACCGGGGATTTCCCACCCCAGTGGCGCGATGCACTTATACTCCCTTTTCTTAAGCCTAACAAGTCTGGTACTCTTCCCCAGGATTATAGACCCATTGCTCTGACTAGCTGTGTCTGCAAGCTACTTGAGCGCATGATCAATCTCCGATTGATGTGGTACCTCGAGTCAAAGAACCTTCTCTCCCCCACTCAGTTTGGCTTTCGACGTGCCCGTGGTACAGCGGAACCTCTCGCCCGCTTACAAACATATATTACTTCTGCTTTTGCCCGACGAGAATCTGTCTTAGCTGTTTTCTTTGATCTCGAAAAAGCTTACGACACTACTTGGCGCCATCACATCCTTCACCAGCTGTCCTGTGTCGGTGTCTCTGGCAACATGGGGGTTTTCCTCCATAACTTCCTGCGAAACCGTTCCTTCCGCGTTAGGGTTGCTTCCTCTTACTCCCCCTCCTTCTGTCAGTACGAGGGTGTGCCCCAGGGCTCGGTCCTGAGTACTACCCTCTTCCTCCTGGCCATTGACGGCATCGTTTCCACCCTCCCGCCTGGTGTCAGGTCCACTCTTTATGTAGACGATTTCGCCATTTATGCCTCGAGCAGCTCCTCCTCCCTTCTCCATCGCCTTCTTCAATCTGCTGTTACTGTCACCTCCTCTTGGGCCACCGACCATGGCTTCCACTTCTCTCCTACAAAGTCTTTCTCTATCTACTTTTCACGGTCCCGTACTGCTGGTCCTCCTCCCCTTCTTCTTTATGGCACCCCTCTTGAATATCGCACATCGGGCAAGTTTCTTGGTCTTATCTTCGACTCTCGCCTTACTTGGCGCCAGCATGTCCTCTCTCTCAAGGATACCGCCTTTCGCTGCCTCCGCCTTCTACAAACCCTCTCCCATGTGTCTTGGGGTGCTGACCGCAAGACTCTGCTTTCGCTGCATACTGTACTGGTCCTTTCTGTCCTTGATTATGGCTGCCATGTTTATTCTTCCGCCTCCCCCTCCGTCCTCAGCCTCCTTGACCCTGTTCATCACCTTGGTCTCCGCCTCGCTCTTGGAGCTTTCCGATCCTCCCCTGTGGAGAGCTTATACACTGAAGCCGGCCTCCCTTCTCTTCCCCGTCGCCGGGCCCTCCTCTCCCTCCGCTGTTATGCCCGTTCCCTTCAATTTCCCTCCTCCGCTTTGCGTATCCCTCCTTCTCTCTCTGCAACCTTTGCCACTCGACCTCGCTTACCTGTTCCCTTTCCCACCCGTATGCGTGCCCTTCTGTCCCATCCTTCTTCCCCCTCCCTTAATCCGCTTCCATTCTCTGTTTCCTCTACTCCCCCCTGGCTCTCCCCTCACCTCTCCTTTTGCTCCTCTGTCTTCCCTATCTCCCCGAAATCTAATACCCCTTCCTGTGTCTTACGCTCCCATTTCTCGGCTCATTTTCCTACTCATTCTGGTAGCATACACGTTTATACAGATGGCTCCAAGTCTTCTACTGGCTCGGGCTGTGCTGTCCTGTTTCCTGACACTTATTTCCAATACCGCCTCCCTCTTGAAGCCAGTGTTCTTACTACTGAGCTGTTCGCGATTCTTTTTGCCCTCCGCCGCATCTTCCGCCTCACCACTTCTTCTTATACTATTTTTACCGACTCTCGGTCGTCCCTCTCCCTTTTATCTTCCTTTTCCTCTTCACACCCTCTTGTCCGCGACATCCAGGACTGGTTATTCCGCCTTTCTGTCCGTCACAAAACAGTTCGTTTTTGCTGGGTTCCCAGTCATGTTGGAATCCCTGGTAACGATACTGTTGACTCTCTGGCACATGACGCCCTCACCCTTCCTACCTTTTGCACTTCCTCCCTTCCTGTTTCTGATTACTTCCCAGTTTTTCGGACTTTCCTTTATACCCGCTGGCAATCTTTCTGGTCCACCCTTACCTCTAATAAACTCCACGCTGTCAAGCCCTCTGTTTCCCCTTGGTCCTACCCATCTCATCCTACTAGACGCTGGGAGACTGCCCTGGCCCGCTTACGAATTGGTCACACCAGACTCACCCATTCCTACCTGATGTCCCGTTCCCCTCCCCCCGTCTGCCCATCTTGTGGCGTCCTTTCCTCCCTTCCTCATCTCCTCCTTTCATGTCCCATCTTCGCAACCCCTCGTCTTGCAGCTTTCCCCCACCTTTCCTCCCTGCACCGTGCCCCTCGTCTTGCTGACATCCTCGCTGAGTCCCCTTCCTTTTCACTCCCTGCCCTTATATCCTTTCTTCGTACCACTAACGTCCTACATCTAATCTAACCCATACCCGATCCTACCCCCCCACCTAGTCCTGCTACCTAACCCTGCTACCCCAATAGTGCCATATGGCCTTTGTTGCCTGGCACATTTTTCCCCCCCCACATTACAATTGCATACACACACACACACACACACACACAGTTTGGTAGTTCGGTGATAACGTCTCGCTCTCGGCCTGTCACTCGGCAGGTTCGAGTTCGCGCCTTGCTCACGGTGCACAGTTTCACTGATGACCAAGCAATTACTGCCCTCCTTCAGCAAGAGGATGGGGTGTGTGGTGTGAAAGATCACTGCCTTACCCATAGATCGGACTATAATGAGCTGTAAGTTGGCGATCAGTGCGTGATCCACAAGACTGATGAATTACACACACACTTAATGCAGAAAATAACTGGTAGTATAGCTATTGAAACATAATTATTTTTGGCTATATATAATTATTGATGTACTATTTACAAAAAAAATAATTATAAACATTACTACTACATACAGAGTTCTGAATATTAAACATTGGAAGGAGAGATGTGGAATGTGTGCTGTTGGTGGTGGTGCTGGTGATGGAAAAGACACACCCACACCTCACCTCACCACCCACACCTGTGCAATAATGACAAAATATGGTCGATGTAAAATAGCTTCGTAACAAATATTGAAGAGATATTGTCATCCATCTTTAAAAGAAGGAGAAATTTCATGGTATACAAATTAATTAAACTTTCTTAACTTCACCAGAAACCCTTTTTAAATACTGGTCACAGTGTCTTGACAAGAAAAAGGAGTAATTTCATTGTATACAAATGAATCAAACTTTCTGTTAAAACTTCACCAGAAATAAAACCACACTTTTCAAAATACTATTACGTTGATTTGATTAATTCAAGACCAACATTTGTACTATTACACAGATGTTCACAAGAAGACTGAAAGCTGATGAGAGACAGAGAGATTATCATTATCATGAGCAACTTGCAATAACTGAACTGACGACATGATCAATATCTAGAACCAAGTTAGGTCAATCTTCTTTTATTTTAACACAAACAATCAGTGAATAAAATAAATAACAATAAATTCATGATGATAGCTAGACAGATGTGAATGAGTATGTACTAGAGTCAATGCATATTTCCACAAGTGAAAAAAAAAAAAAAAAAATCAAATAAAAAGACACTGCACATAAAGATTTCTGGACAATGTGTTCAGACCGACAGTCACTGAGCACTGTCAAAACTGTCTGACTAGTTTAAAAAAAGACACCAAGTCTTCACAAGTCACCAATATTTCAACACTTAATTAAGATTCACTAAGTTAGCTAGAATTCAACAATCATTCTCCTCAAACAGTAATTTGCTAGATCAACAATCGCAACAGTTAATTTAATTAATTAACAACACAGACTTGCTAGGTCAGCTGGACTTTAATTTGTATCTATATCTTTCTGTTTTTTAGTAAGCTACAATGAGACGAGATTAGAAAACAAAATTTGGAAGCAAGCAATGGGAGTGAGGAGCAGGAGGGAGTGAAATGGGCAGTGATGGAGTACTCTGAATCAACAATGTAATTTCATCTATTTTTACACAAAATTATAAACTTTCATAACATTCTTTGCCTGGAACACAAAACCTGTACGACCATTCTCTTCTGACTGACACCAATGTATTGAATTAAGTTAAATAATCCCCCTGAACTAGGTATCTATACACCATATAATTGTGCTAGGGTTAAGGAGAGTGCTTCCCTCTCACCAGCAGCTGCCTTGACCCAGGATCAAACCCACAACCTTTAGGTCACAAGACAAGTGCTGAACCACAGAGCCACCCGACCCCTAGCACCATAGTATAGTGCCATTGTATAGTACCTCTTCCCTGCCATTTGACATTGTTATTACACACATGAGCTGCCTTCACTATAGTTACATTACAAATACAACAGAATCATTTCATGTCATTGCACATTTTACCGATCATTGCATCAAAATAATCTGCCTGATCTTACATGTATAATTGTATGTAACAGTAATAATCATTTACAAATTCTAGTCCAATAACAAGATATATGATATAAAAAAAACGGTGGTGCCATAATTATTTGCATGACACTACACGGACACAATGTCATACAGGGATGATGTATATGTAGATATTATTATTCAGCCTGTTGTTATGTAAATGTAGACATTAATCAAGTCTGTTTTCATTGCATTTCAAACTGAGTTAAATCTACATTATTATTTCCTACAGAGGACCATCAAATTTCTCCTTCATTCATGCCACACTTAATGAGCTTCACATATACACTAAAATGAGCTTTATATGAGAAAAACTGAGAAGACATGTAGTTCAGAATCTATTTTTTCCTTTAATACCAAAGGATATAAGGTTTAATTACATCCTATGATATACATATACAATGATCAGCTTTGGACCCAAAACTGTGTGAGTGATTTCTGACTGACCACTAGTTACATGATTCATTATTATTATTTATTTATTTACTTTCATGCAACTCACAATAATAATAATGAAATAATGAGAGGGAGACATTCTTTTGCAATGAATAAACTTGATGCAGAAGCCTAATTATTTTGTTCTTATGTCTGAAAATGCAGAGGCGAATGGTGATGTCTCAATAATAATATTAATAATAATAATAATAATAATAATAATAATAATAATAATAAATAAATAATCAAATATATAAATCTTTGCTTATTAGTGAATAACGTGAATTTTAAGCCATGAATATCTGATAACTAATTGAAAAATACTGTTTGTGGTTACTCAGAATGAATAAAATAATAATTGAATATATAAATTGTGTCTGCTACTGTTGGTAATTGAATGTTATTTCTTGATATTAAGTTAAGGTTAGGTTACTATATATATATATATATATATATATATATATATATATATATATATATATATATATATATATATATATATATATATATATATACACACACTCTTTAGTAAAATCAGATGAAACTTGTAATGAATTATATCACATTATAAATACATAATTAATGACAAAACTCCATGAAATAAAATATGTATTATAGTATTTACAGCTGAACGTGTAACACAAGTATTATTATTATTACACTTCTTAATACAGATAGTTGATGAAGAATAATTAATTCACTGTCAGTAATTTCATACAATAATAATTAATTAATATATTACTTGATTGCAACGTCTTTCGTCTCCTCTCTATGTCTCGGCAAGTCACTAATAATTGAAGTTTTTATTATAAGTTGATACAATAATAATAATTAATTAATATATCACTGATAACAACACCTATCATCTCATTATGTCTCAGCAAGTCCCAACAAGAATTGAGGCGTCACTTCAAAAATATAACCTGTGCTACTAACAATTGGAGGCTGACCATCTAACGCCTCCATTAAACCACTAAGCGCAACAGGTTCAGGACATAAGATAAAATAAATAAATGAAAAGTAATAAAAAACTATAGATTTATATAACTTACTTTACCTTTTGATGTCACCTGGTATCGTCCTGTCTCGGTATCCTCTTGACCCTCACTGTCCCAACACACCTGTAATGATAATGTTCTTACAGGTATTCGATCAAGCTATTACTAGTGAAGGAATCAATTCATATAGATAAAAGGAATGTCATTATTTTCTTATGTTTATGTAATGTTCAGCCATTATATATTGCATCTATTTCAATTAATCCAAGGTTATTCCTATACACTCTCTTACCCTTCCTTACACTCTTACTGAACGACGAAACGAGAAAAGTTGACATAATACTTATCTATCATAACACTTCTTGCCATGGATACTATTTCTATGTGGATATAACGATAGATAACAAAATGAGATAGTTAGCCATCTTCGTTTTCTTTTACCCTTCATAGAAGAGTACATGTTTCAAGGATAACCATTGCATAAGGCATTTAAAGGCCAAATTTAAAGGTCTGTTATTTTAAAAGGACAGTAAGAGATGATTCTACATATATATATTCATCATCCACTTAATTATTTGTGTTATATATAATTTCATCTCAAATTCATAACCTTTATATTCTATGCGATGTGTTTTTTGTCAGTAACGTAAATGAAGTGACTTAATAACAATATCTATTCACTTCATATGAATAACAATATATAGTGTTTATACATTATACACATTCCCATTACCATAAACTAACCAATTAAAAGTACAGGCAAAAAAATTAACACGCTAGCGACGTGACTATTCCTTGACTAGACACGTGATCAGGCTAACCGGTCGCCATATTGTTAAATTTCAATCGTCAACATAAATTACTCACTGCCTCCTCTCTGCACTTATTATACACACTTTTCATACACTGGTTACTACTTTACAATACTTCATATGAATAAATGTAAATGAATGATAGGATAGTGACTAGCGGAATGAAGGAAGGAATGAAGAAATGCTACCATGATGCACTGATGGGAAGGAGTAGATCTATTTTAACTCGTAGTATTAAAACTGCAACGTGTTTAATATCTTCTATAAACTCTTAATATACTTACAGCACTTTTAGCGTGACTACTGGACGCAACACACTAACAATAGGATAAGAATACTTGAGGAGGAGTCGCGTACGTGCTCCTCCAACGCTGACCAGGCACTGAGCCCAAGCTAAAGGAACATATTATAGATGCCGTGATGAACGCGATCGTCTTTTGTTTTGCATTATGTTTATAATTATTCCTTTCCCAGACTAGCCACGACGAACACAGTAATATATAACATTAAATAAATCAGTTATAGAAAAAAATGTATACGACAAATTATAAAACCATATACAAGCCATAGAAGATAACTAGAGTGAATGTAACCACCTTCTCTCCCTGACCCTGCCACCCCCTGCCACCCCCTGCTAATCCCTTCCCTTTCCCCTTCCCCTTTCCCCTACCTTACCCTTCCTGTTGTGTCACCTCCTGTCATTTCCTCAGCTGTTCCCATACCCTGCTGTCTGTTAAGTAATATAG
>JAXIVD010006641.1:0-15000 GCA_036785275.1 Cancer borealis | reverse complement strand
TTTCGAATTTTTTATATATTTTATTTATTTGACTTGTAGTTCGGTGACAGTACATCCTTTTTTATATTTTTATTTGTACCTATATTGGTAAGAAGGTTTTTATTATTACACGTATTTTTTTAGCTGCACCATGAGTCTCCTGTCCATGCTATCAACACATTAGACGCTGTGCTTTTATAATGTTAAAAACACTTCTTTTCATGTGTCGGCACGTACACTCTGTCCTGTTACTGCCACACCGTGCTACGAGGACACGCTTTCATGTGTCTGCCTTAACATGGCACACTGTTGTCCGTCATCGCCAGCCTGTGACATATTCCTCAGGATTTTGTTGTTTGAACTAAATTTGAAATATGCTGATGTAGTAAGATCCTTCTGGTTATCTTAATTAATTTCTAGTTTGTTATATTCTTAACTAATTTTCAAGTGTTTTTCTTTAATAGAACTTCGATCACGTTGTTTTCTTTTGGTAGTTTGATAAATTTGTTCCTATTTTTTTCTAACACGCGTCAAAAGCGATATTAATATTTTTTCCATCCCATGCGTCAGTAGTCTCCTGGTAACGCTTTCACCCGACCTGCCTACACGGTGTATTTTTGTCACGTGTACATTTCCTCATGCAGTGTTGAATTTTCTCCGTTGCCAGACCAAGAAATGAGGTGTTGTGAGAGGAAAAGTAGACATGATAGTAAAAAGTATAAGAACTGCGTACCACTGTCATGCTGTCCTCCAGTCTGTATCTGCAAATGGATGACAGTCGCTTAGTATTATGTCAATCTGTCAACCTTTACATGACAGTTAGATAGCCGGTGCCAGAATGGTGTAACTGAATGGCATTTGAAACTGTACTGTGCAAGGGTAAACTAAGGACAAACTATCGGGGAGAAGGTGGTGAAATAAGATGGAAAATAATGGTTAGTAGATAACAGAAGACTCCTCAGCGGGATGATATAATTTTGTGCAATCAACTAGACTTTCAAATTCCTCAGAAGTGTTAATTTGTATAATAGTTTGTTCATTTCACCCAATGTGCTCTGCTTGATATAGGATCCACTAAAAAAAGAATGACATCATTGGGCAATGGAGAGTATTTTAACCCACTGTAAACTAATTCCTGCTTATAATCGAAAATTTAATCAGTTACATTTCTTTGAATATTATAATGTACGTACAAATTTTACAATCGAGAATAATACATTGCAATGGTAGTGTCTGGTTCAGTGGCCATTAAATATGTCTAGATGCATATATTCACAGTGCTTTACATACATCAAAACTTCAATAAAGCTTAATTCAGTCACGTGGTTGGGTTTCTTGTGGGCATGCATGTTATTCGCAATTGTCAGGTGAAATGGGGAGGTTTGAATTAAAGAACACAGAGGCGACACGAGTTGTAGGTCACCCGCATCATGAGAATCAGGACCAATTGTCGGAGTGATTTCCCCAATTTGGTAATATATGATCAGAAGCCGAGGCACAGCGAGGTCCTTGAGTGATATGCCTCACACGCGGCGGGCAGACCCTCCTCACCGGTGGGTCGTGGTCATGCCTCATTGTTCTGTGACAATTTTTTTTGGAGTGAGTGATGCACTTAGTGGTTGATAAGCATGCATGGATTTGTTTGACGTAAAGCAACACGGCATGAACCACTAATGAGCTCCAACATAGACTGCATGACTACTGGCTACTATATCACTAACTATCACTGACTACTATATCATTAAGACATAGTGTTACATAATTACAAACATAGTGTGTGAGAAACCTGCGATTCTTGTGCCACATCACTGTTTAATGGCACCAGTTGGCAACGTACATTTTCTGATGACAAGTCTGCTTTAGGATGTTCAATGAACTTATATGATTATGGTACAAACTATCAATGACGTCGTGTGATCTTCCTTGAACTTTAATATCAATGCAGCTCAACAGTAAGATATACTCATAACACTTTTGAAAACTATAACAAGTTGGATGAGCAAGACAGTGCATCAGACATCGAGGTGCGGGTCTCTAGTAATGTTTGGTATCCGAGGTCGTTTACTTTCCTATCCTATTTCATAATATTAATTGAGTAATCCATCAACTACGTAGATTTATCTTATCGGTCTTTGAATTACTTGGCAACGTAAAGTAACTTTTTTCTTTACTTAAGTGACGTTTGTTACACTGCCGCTCTCTCACTACACGATGCTGCTTGTTTTTTTCCAAGTTACCAAGACACTGAGTAGATACCTCGTCATCAGCTTCAGAACTTGTATCAGTATTGATTATATAAGTGATTATAAACACACACACAAACACGCACACATTTACACATACCAAACACACACACAGAAAAGATATATAAAAACATTGTTTAAGTAAGTGAAATAGACTCACGGTACCTGTATTTACTAATTACCAGTTTTCAGTATTGCACTTTTAGGTTACAGGTGATTTTAGAAGTCAAATTGAAGTATACATCTCCAAATTTTAAAGCAGGATAACTAATTTTGGATTGTATGCCCAAAAGACTTCATAAGTTACGTTACCTTGGCTATGCTCAGCCAAACTCCTTAACTTCCGTATGCTCAAAGATTTTCTAGGGCGCCGTACCCATACCGTAATTTGCTACGACGCCTTGACATCAATATGGCGCCATATCTTATTCAACTAATAATAAGGCCAGTTATAAACCTGCTTTTAGAAGCAGTAACCAATCATGAAACAGTATTTTCCAAACAGCTGTCCCTCGTTAACACGTATTCCTCAAGCTGACGCCACACAGCAGTTGGTCCACATAAATGATTCATAGGTGCTGCTTGGATATTAAATTGAAAACGTTGTGATTATGTCATTACTGTTGCATACAACTAGTACATTTAAGGAGTGATAACTTTCCTATGTACACATGGTATTTATTCTTCGACACTTGGGAATATAAATTCCGTTAGTACACTGATTATTCTTTGGGAACCCAATATTCTATCTTAGCATAACATATATCTATTTATCTTTTGGATACTTGGAATATTTGTTTCTCTTCTCCCTTGTTTTCATAGAGGGCCTGTCGCGTTTCATTTAACACAGCTTCACTTTTAAGTTTGAGTGTGGTCAGGATGGCATGCCAGATGCAACCTCCTTGTCCCTCGAACTATAACTGACGCCAGTTTCTCAGACAGACTAATTATTTTTTTGGCGAGGTAGCTTGTATTGTTTGATGAGATGTTCATTACTAGCATACAAATAGTTTAATGGATCCCTATAACGTCATTTTCGCCTCAAATACCATGCTGTCATAAGCAGCAGCAATCTCCATTGAAGTAATAGTGAGATGATTGGAATGACTTCTAAATGTTTACGGAGGTTGTTGGTGTATTTCCTATATTTGTCTTTTCAACAGGCTTAGAGCAACTATTACAGCGGTGTAACCTAAGGCAGAGGATCTGGCAAACGTTCCACCAACTACTGTTTGTGCATACGCCTTCCTTAACTACAGTTGGCGTAATTTACGACCTCGTAGACAGATACGGTACCTTAAGTTCCTTTGAGCATGCGACCTTTGAGCCTTAAAGTTTGTATATTTATGTAATCTCTCTATTTATATTTACATAGTTCTTTTTATCAATGTGTGTGTGTGTGTGTGTGTGTGTGTGTGTGTGTGTGTGTGTGTGTGTGTGTGTGTGTGTGTGTGTGTGTGTGTGTGTGTGTGTGTGTGTGTGTGTGTGTGTGTGTGTGTGTGTGTGTGTGTGTGTGTGTGTGTGTGTGTGTGTGTGTGTGTGTGTGTGTGTGTGTGTGTGTGTGTGTGTGTGTGTGTGTGTGTGTGTGTGTGTGTGTGTGTGTGTGTGTGTGTGTGTGTGTGTGTGTTATATTTGTTTATCATATCTACATCTTATAATTTCAAAACACATGATCATATTAAACAGAAAGAAGAGGTCAAGAGGCGATAGAGTCAGTGCGTAGGTGGGTCAGGATCGTGATCAGTCTCTTAAAATTGGCATAAGCACATCTAGCTACAATACGCGATTGTAGTAGTCTGCAAAAACAAACATCAAAGGAAACTCTCTTATTCTTTGATTTTCTGTGACAGTAGCCTTATGTTGTTGGCTTGGTCCTCTTGTGTGCAAGGTGGGCGTCAAAAAATAGAATACTGAATCCCGAATGTGTTCATGGAAATCGAGCCACTTGAACGAGAACATTTACGTCGCCTGCAGCTTCTTGGAACTACTATGATGGCACCTCATGATGTGACGTGTGTGTTGTAAGAAAAGCTTCTCTTCAATATGAGGATCTAATTTTAGTGATTCTGTTTTTCTAGTCTGTGCTGCATCACTTGTAAACAGTTTTTTTTGTAGATGCATAAGTTTGTAGGAAATGTTTGAGTAATTCCCAAAGTAGGAGGAGGAGGAGGAGGAAGAGGAAGGGGAAGAGAAAGAAGAGGATGATTAGGAAGAGGAAGAGGAAAAGGAAGAGTAGCAGTTATTTTTTGTGTCCTCTCCTCAGCGGGTGTCCTGAGTTGGGGCAGTGGTGAACCTCCACCACTGACGGGACAACAGCCAGAAGGGAGGGTATAAATACTGCTGCTCACCCCCAGCCCCCCACTGCAACCCCCAATCTCTCTCTCTCTCTCTCTCTCTCTCTCTCTCTCTCTCTCTCTCTCTCTCTCTCTCTCTCTCTCTCTCTCTCTCTCTCTCTCTCTTCTCTCTTTCTTCATTCCAAATTCCTTTTTATTCCACACTAAAATTACATTGAATTAAACCCATTTGCTGTCTCCCCTTCCACTATCATCATTATTATATTTTTTATCATGATCATCCAGAGTTTTGGTAACACTGTTATAAATCAATGAGTTATATTTACAAAAATTATGAAGGGTGAAGTTTTATCCTTTACTGCCGGGAAATTATATATTTTAGTCCACAATAAACTATCTCCATATGCACACCCGGGACCGGAAACTGTCACCATTGCCTAACTAACATGCCGAGGGTGTGGAGGCCTGCCAAGTGCCGCCACGAGACTTAATAGTGCGAGAATATCCTTGATAAGCCGAAGGGAAGATTATGACGACGACTCCTCAGGTTAAAGGCACCCGTCTCTCTCTCTCTCTCTCTCTCTCTCTCTCTCTCTCTCTCTCTCTCTCTCTCTCTCTCTCTCTCTCTCTCTCTCTCTCTCTCTCTCTCTCTTCCTCTTCGTAGTCTGTAGTTAAGGAAGAAATGAATGGTCTAATAATAGAGAATTATGACGGCGACTCTTCAGGTCAAAGGCACCTCTCTTCCTCTCGCTTTTTTTTTCTTTCTTCCTAGGTCGTGGTTTGTAGTTAAAGAAGAAATGAATGGACAAAACATAAATGGAATAATTAGAGTGTGTGTTTACGTAACTGATGCTTTCCTTGTCTCTCATGCTTCTCCATCGTCAAGCCATCAAGAGGGAATCCAACACTTCGTTAAAACAATGAATTTAATATTGTCAAAAATAATAAGGAAAGAAGAATTGGACTTTTAATTGAGTTGCTCAAAAAGATTGTCTTCTTGTCAAAAATTTAAGTGTTTAAAAAAAATATATTTTAATGATGGAATTAGGGAAGGAGATGGGAGGAGGAATTATTGGCAATATAAGTATGTGTGCCTGAAGGTATGTGATGTCTGAAGGGTAACAAAAAGGAAATAGAAAAGAAGTACAAGAAAAAAAAAAATATATAGGTAGGTAGAGGGGAATCTAGTGGAATGTAAGAATGAGAAAGCGGAAGAAAGATAGAATGGAAAGTAGGAGTGAGAGTAAACAAAACAATAAGAGAGAAAAAATAAATAAAGAGATGAAAGAAAACTAAATTTGGAAATGAGAGAAGAAAAAGGGTAACAGAAATAATGTTTAAGGGAGGTGGGGGACAATGGATGAACGCAAGCTTGTCTCCAGGTTGGCTGTGTTTACCTTGTCCAAATATATACCGAAGTGCCGCCCTCCAACACCACGCATGCCATAGAAAACGGAGCGAGACATCACCCATTATAGTTACTACTGACGCGATATTACTATAACGATTGTCCTGAAGGTTAATTTTAAAACAGTGAACAGGAATGCACTATGTTTGCACGCTTCCACCCAACACAGTGACGACGTATGTGTGTATATATAGGCTGGGTTAGTGTCATCGTCCCAACCAACAATAACTTTTCATCATCACATAATATGGACGTAATACTATAATAAATTAGAGGGACATTCAGTACCTCCGTTGATGTTCGTTACTGTTTCTTGTGATTGACATTTGAAATTAATCTTTAAAGAATTGATGGAGAGGATACTTTGGGTAAGGGATCTTATTGGTGAAGTTGTGGTGTGTTTTGACCATTATGAATTATTGAAAATCCTGTAGGTCGGAGGCGCGCTGAAGGTGGCGCCCAAAATAACGTCCAATGGGAATATTAATGACAACTTAAAATTTTTCCGGATTATTATCTTCGACCTTGACATTTCAGACTGTAATGGCGTTGAACTCTAGGATAGATGGTCATGTTAGTAAAGTTACATGAGGTCGCGGTGCATGGTGTTGTCAGGAAATTGCTAACATAAAAACAAATAATATTTTTCCAAACACACCTGGTCTGACAAATTGTGGTTTTCACCTCAGTCTCTTAAGTTCTTGTGAAAGTAAAAATGATATGAAGAAAAAATGTAATGTTTACGAATTAAGAGGCACTTCAGGCTTTCTTGTCTTTGAACACTGATTGATAATGGAGATAAAACAAATGAGAAAAAGCTTTGAGAACTGAAAATATGATCAGCTTCTTTCAAGTCAGTACTTGTACTGGTATGCCTTCCGCAACCCTCTTGCAGGAACTCGTGTGCAAAGGCAAAGAACAAAAACTTATCTTCTTTTATTCTGGTAACATCATTATTTGAAATTATTATTGTATTGCCTAACTAATGATGTGTTGAATTATAACTTGTTATCGGAAGAATTGTGGCGTATAACAGTTGTCAAAAAAGTGTTAATACAAACATGCCGTAACGTTGAATTCCCCCGCAGCTCATGGCACGTATGAGCCATACAAACACAACTCAGAGTGACATTTCACCTGGCGATAAGTGATGAGCGACGCTACTCACAGGAAAGCCAAGTCCGCTAACATGAATGAGGACATGAGCATCCGGCCCAAGGGTTGTCAGTACGGATACATCGGCGGCACTCATGATTAGATAGTCACAATTGACGTCACGCGCCGGACCCACGTGGCGACGCGTGGGGCAGCGACTGGCTATGAGAACTTCGCGAGACCACAGAGAAAGAACTTTATATATAAGACAAGACAGGAAAGTAGAACAGTACAAGCCAAAACATTGTAGTGGAAAAGTATTTAGCTTCGAGAAGGCGCCACGCCCCGAGGAACGAGTCACCACCAACACCTCCCATGCCAAGTCTTTTTCCCGACATAAGGTACTTACTAGCAGCTTTTTCACAGCCTGGCCAAGGACGCCCCACCGAGAGCCTCGCGCCTCACAACTATGCATAAAATCCTGGGACACAACAGCTCTTTGTTTACGCATTCACTTTCTCTTTACATTACTTGAGAGTAAAAAACAATCTTTAATAAAATAGCACTATATAATGTCTTGCTCTTTTATTTTATTCAGGAGAAAACAAAAATCACAACAAACAGGATTTATCAGGTGAAGCAGTGAGCTAAAAATACCTGACCCTCAGTTACTATTCCTTCACTTATCGGCCGAAACATGCAGTGGTTAGGTAGAGGCGTAGATTAATAAAGTAACGGAAAATATATATTATTCTATTCATCAAGGAACTTCGGCGACTATTTAAGATTCTGATGTCCTCATATGTCCTGATGATGCAGAGGAAATTGACAGCAGGATAAATATTAATGTATGACTTAGTGCATGTCTTGGCAGGACGACGAGGCACGTCAGGGGCTGCTGGACGTGACTCACTGTCGTGTCCTTAATGTATGAGGGAAGATAGAGTATACATTTTTTTTTGGCAAGTCTTCAATTATTCAGACAAATTGTCGATCATTTTCAAATTATTATTTCATGACTACATGTATGTGACTTTTTTCTCGGAATTCACCTTAAAGTTGGTAATAGCTAGCAGTACGAAGGACGCCTTCAATATTCGTGTTTGGAACTAATTGAAGAATTCCATCGGGAGTTATGTGAAATAAGGAGGCGCCAAGCGTAGACTTAATTACAGGGACTTTTGGGAAACTTGGTAAGTCATTGCGTGACAGTACGACGCTCACGCATTTGTACTTATTGATGAAAATTCTCCTCAACACTATAATTAAACTCAGTTGAGACAAGTGATTGAGTCTAAAAAATATTATCCAACAAGTGAGAGTGACAACATTTTAGCGAGCATGAGTCAGTAGTTCCAGATTTATTATACCTTTCATTTATTTATTATTTGTAGTTATAATAGTTTTGGCAGATCGTCAGTGTTGTACTTGAGCATGAAAGTGTTGTACGAAAGATGAATGTAATCGATCATTACAAATGTATGACTGTGGTAGGAAATGTGAGTTGTAGATACATGAATGTGGAAGGAAGTTTGTGTTGTAGATGCGTAAGTGTGGTGTAAACTAAGAGTGTTGCAGATACGTATGTAAGTGTGGCGAGAAGTATTTGTATTGCAGATATGTGTGTAAGTGTGGCGGGAAGTATGAGTGTTGCAGATATATGTGTAAGTGTAGCGAGAAGTATTTGTGTTGCAGATACGTGTGTAAGTGTGGCGGGAAGCATGAATGTTGCAGATATGTGTATAAGTGTGGCGGGAGCTCAGCCAAACAAGAGAGGGTACTCCAAAGGCTGGCAGACAGACGCTACTCCCAGGTTTGTGCAAAATTATATAAATAGCACACTTGGGATACATCCTATGTGGTGCGAGGCGAGGCGAGGCTCACGAAACCTCACACGTCCGCCGGTGCACAAGTATCCCAGCACCGACCAACCCACACATTTGTTACCTTTTCTCCGAGATCATTATACCTTTGCCTTATTTTGACCTGATGTGGTTGTCCCATTTACTCGCAAGTCTTTCAGTGATGGTACGGCATATGTGTGACCTCAATACCATTACATTCCGTCACCAGTCAGTCATGTTGGTGACTAGGCAGGTTGGATCGCACACCATGTAGTCAGAGTTCAGTATTTTGACAGTAATTATTCCTCGAAGGGAACAAAGGGATATCACGTGAAGATACGGTAAAGTTTGAAAAAAAAAGAAGGAAATGTATTGTTCACTTAAGGACTATTTTTTCAAGTTGATGGTAATAGTTGTGTCGTGTGTATATGTGTGTGTGTGTGTGTGTGTGTGTGTGTGTGTGTGTGTGTGTGTGTGTGTGTATGTGTGTGTGTGTGTGTGTGTGTGTGTGTGTGTGTGTGTGTGTGTGTGTGTGTGTGTGTGTGTGTGTGTGTGTGTGTGTGTGTGTGTGTGTGTGTGTGTGTGTGTGTGTGTGTGTGTGTGTGCGTGCGTGCGTGCGTGCGTGCGTGCGTGCGTGCGTGCGTGTGTGCGTGCGTGCGTGTGTGTGTGTGTGTGTGTGTGTGTGTGTGTGTGTGTGTGTGTGTGTGTTCAAAGAGGGACTCAAGAAAACCAAGCACCTAAATGACAGATAAATACTCTAAAACAAAACAAAAAAAACGAAAAAAGATTAAAGAAAATGGAATAAACTAAGAAGAGATAAATGTCCTGCGGAAGAGACAGTGAGAGGAAGGGAGGAGGAAAGGATGAGGAGGAGAAGAGAAGGAACGGGAAGAGGGAGGGGAGGGAGGGGAGGGAAGGAGCAGGGCTGGCAGAGGTGTGCCAAATCCTGACAGTATTACCAACGCCCAACACTTGCACACCCACCGTTACCAAGGGCTGGCGTGAAATGGAAGTCGTTATTGTTTAGTAGATAATATGGCTGTTGTAACGCCCTAGGACGCGGCAGCCTTGTAATGGTCACGTCACCTGAACTACATTGAAATGCTAAAACACTTATCCTAACCAAGCAATGTAATTATCCTTACATTTGATGAGGTAGAAATGAAAAGTGAATCAGGGTCTTTGAAGCGAGATGAATGGCTGTGAGAGTGTGAAAATTAGAAAAGAGAAATATAAGAATAAAAGTGAGATTTCTGGATGAATGGAATGGAAGCTTTTGATCTGTGAGATACAGTTGCAGCAAAAGCTAAAAAAAATTCTAAAACATTGTCAGAAACAGAAACGGACGATGCACCAATTTTTCACCACTGGAAGCACACACAAAAACAAAATACTTGTGTAATTAATGATTTTTTTTTTCTTCAAACAATGTCATGTTAGGTATCATCATATAAAAGATAATACCATGGAGTTAAGAATGCTGGTGATGAGTATGTTTTAGGCCGTCGTGGAATGTGTAATGGTGTGGAGACTCGTTGTGATGGTCATTGTGTTGTGGAGACAGGAGGAGGTGTAGAGAGTATTGCACGGTGTACTGGACGCCCATGAAAAGGAAGAATGTGATGACACAGATGACAAGGGTGGTGACGGTGGGTGTGTCCTGGTAGGGATGTGGAGGCACAACTATGGTGAAAATAAGCTGCTTCTCACGGGTGTTGAGGGACGTGAAGGACTAAATTGACTGCTACGTGTGGTGTGTGTAAGAAGTGACACTGAAGCAGTAATTTCCTTTCATGTTCATTGTGCGGGTGGACTCTTGGCTGAGAGGTAGGAATGTTGGCACCTTTATTTGTCATCAACCACCGAAGTGATGAAGGTCTTTTTTATTTTATTTTTTTAAGTTTTGACACATGAAAGAAAGTTATTTGATAACGTCTGTCCCTAAGATATTTCTAAAATCTACTTTATAAGTGCACCGAACAGGAAGGATGCTACTGAGGGAAGTCTTGCTCTGGTTAAAGCTGAGGCAAGACCACACAAACCTGCCAAATAGTATTGTGTTGCCTTGCCAAAGGCCGTTGGTATTAATGCATTTGTTCACGTAACAAAGAAAAATAAATGAGGCCAGCGTGTTTGAGCGTTAAAAGAGGTTCATTGTTACCTTCGCCAACGAAGTTGAGCGAGAGGTTGTTTTTGCTTATTTTGTCTATTTGTCGGTATGTTAGCAATTTTCTGAACATGATCTCATACCCTAAAGCTCCACTCCATTATAGCTTCAAAGGTCAACGTCAAAGGTAAAGGTCAGGAAAAGTTAAACGTCCCTAACTGTATAATCATTTGACACTGTGTGTGGCGCCACCTTGGGCACTTAACGCTGAGCTGGCCACCAACCTACAGGATTTTCAAAAATTCATAACTCTGACAAAACGCATCACGACTTTACAAAACTTTACCAACTTGATCCCCTATCCAAAGTATGCACTCTATTATCTATTAACAGAGAAGTTATTGTTAGATTATGTTCAGATAGAAAAGTTGTTTTGTAGTTCTTGTAGTAACGTCAAGGAATACCAGTTTGACGCCATTGCCATTCAATAGATATCTTTTCCCAAACATGTAGCTGGAATCACTAATTCATGTTACTCATTTATGTTACGTATCTTATTGGCTCAAAGGTTTATGAAACTCCACCAACTATTTGCACAGTGATGTATGCAAAACAAAACTTTAAATGACTTTTATTTTACAAGTTTTCATGTGTTTGTTCACGCTTTCACAACGTTATAAAGACTATGCTATGGAAGGTCATTTTAGGAAGCACCGCTTGACACCAACATTCATGAAGATTCGTCCATGATTTAGAAGGAAAGATGGTTTGGTTGGCGGGTAAGGTGTTCTAGGAGAGATTGGGAATGCAAGGAGAGAATCTTAAAATGAAGCTCCTCAAAACAACCTATTCAAATTTGTGAGTAATATGCATGAGTGTAAGTATGATAGAGATAAAGAAAGAGAGAGAAAAAAAGAAAGAGAGAGAAAGAGAGAGAGAAAAAAAAGAGGGAGAGGTCATGCAAAAAATATATGAGAGTTTGTGGCAAGTAAGTATGGCTCGTACCAGCACTACTATCACATTATGGCTACATTGTTTCCCTTATTTCCTGTTGGTGTGCTCTACCGCCCTGCTTGCCTTGCCGTGCCTTGCCTGGGTGGTGGGAAGAGGGGTAGGAGGGGTAGGAGCCCCTAGCAGCCTCATAAAGCCCCCGAGGCCATGATAACAGCGCGGTATGAACCACCTTGAGACACATTGCTTTTATAATTCTTCTCTATTTCAAAATTCAATGTACAATGAGTACTCTTACAGATTCAAAGTCCCACGTTATCTTGTGGAACTATCTTAAAGGCCTAACGGTTTAAATTCTAAAAAAAATAGTATGACCTAATTTTCTTAGATATTCAATTTACACCATAGGAGTGGCGAGTGTTTTCTGCAATCTATTGACAGCTAGCCTTACCTGTTGACTGGACATCATCAACACAGGTGTGGCCGCCATGAAACTGTTCCAGAGTGGCTGTATAGGTTCGTTTTTTGTTTTCCACGTATTTCTCTCCTCAAGCTGCTATGGACTAATAGGGAGAGATTGTGGAGTTACCTTTCAATAATAACGCTTCCTAACTCATCGGCCGTCTAGTCCATCACTGTAGTTCTCCCTCTACACGCGCGGTCTTGATGGAGTTCAGTTGACTTGTTGAGGAAAGTTAAAGAAGTTGAAACAGACTCTGAACAAGGTTTCTGGGTGGAGGGAAAGGATTAGTTAGAACTTTACTGCGATAATACTTTGTAAAGGAAATGTTCAGTGTGTTCCTATGTATGTATTTCCCTGTATTGCTGATTGTGTTAAGTAATCCTGTTTATGTTTTTATCACTAGTATTTACATTCTTTACGTCTTGCTGGAGTTTTGGTAAATTCCTATTTTACAGTAAAATTTCTAGGAGCAGCCAGAGACGGGTAGAGAGACAGAAGGGCAGATGCACAAACACACAAACACACACATACACACACACACACACACACACACACACACACACACACACACACATACACACACACACACACACACACACACACACACACACACACACACACACACACACACACACACACACACACACACACACACACACACATGCACACACACACACACACACACACACACACACACACACACACACACACACACACACACACACACACACACACACACACACACACACACACACACACACACACATGCACACACATTTAGCCCAGTGACCCGGATACTCGCTCAGGTATCACTTGAAGGTTTGGGTGCCAGGTAAACACTTGGGCGCCACCTAGATCAACTTCAGACCCAGGTGAGATGCCGCTTAATTAGTTGACCTGTCGTATTAACTCGAGTCAGACTGAATTAATGGGTAGGAAGAAGGTTTAGGATGTGATGTATGTGTTTTGGAATACTTTTTATTTATTCATTTTATTTTTGCTAGGGCTTTGGTGGACGTGTGTAGATAGGCGTTGGCTGGACGTCCAGATAATGCCGCTTCAGCAAGACTGTAGCAACAGGCGTAAAGGTGTTTTGGATGACAGTGTAGAAGGTCGAGGCACTTGACTTGAATCTGCAGTGTGTCTTCTTTCATTCTTTGTTGCAATCCGTTTATAGTGTTTATTGTATGTTTACCTGAATTGATAACATTACGTCATATACTTGAAGCTAAGAGCGCCACGTGAACCAAGCATTGATACCCATGTACCTACACACTCCACACCTTGTTGTGCCTTCTGACGCATTATGTTTGCCTCAGGTGTTTGCCCCGCACGTCTGCTTCTGAACGTGACGGCTTTCAAGAAATATCGATGGAATGAGATGTGTTGGTGTGGGTTGAGACAGACTATTTTCAAAGTGTTACATCCTTCACCAAAATGTTTAGTCTTTTTTTTATAAGGGAAGCGAGGCTGGTGTGCCTTTCCACTGCTGTAAATATAGAACGAGATGCTTTATTCATGATTCATGATAGCATTATTTCTATCGCCATGTTGCTGCTCTGCTTTCAACACTCATTAGACGCAATAACTAATGGGTTATGCCTCATGTTTACGTGAAACATTCCACGGGAAAGCTTCCACCCTTACGATCTATTTTTAATGCGACTCCCGATTTACCGTCAATTTTTTTCATTACCATCCTTCCGCAGGGGCAATGTTACACTAGTAACAGTAGAGGATCTCTTTACAAATTTGACATTTCTACATTTTGTTTTTCATCTGTGTCTATTCAAAATGCCTTAAAGTAAAAAAAAAAATTATCTCATATAGCATTAATTCCACCTCTCCATCCACATTTATTTGCGAGTATGTAACTTAAGCAAAAATATATCGTCATACACATTTTTCAATTATTTAAAACATCTGAAGCATTACACTTTTTCGTGTGTCCCTTCACGGTCTAGAATGATTAGCTTAACATCAAATGTGTTTTAAAATATCATCTTTGTCATATGTTTGTTTGTCTTCCATTTGTCATGATCATTAGTTTTTGTTTATCTTAATGCAGATTGGCGCCATGCTTTATACAAACAAATACGTATGTGTCTCTTAAAGTTTCTATGAGTTATCGGATGTTTATGGAGAAAAGGAAACCGTCTTCGTTTTGGTTTTGACTGATTCTCTCTCCATCTGCATGATTTAAATAAATTAACAGATGCAGGAACATGAAGAAAGTCTAATTGAGAATAAACAAAATCACATTCCTGTTCTCCAACGAGACGGTCTTCACATCCTGTCATTAATACATCAAACTCATTAGTTAATTATCATTCTGAAAACAATTGATGATATAGGTTTGACAAACACGCTTGGGAATGAAATGATGATGTTAACTTACCAATCACGTCATAATCAAGTGTTTTATAATCATCACGTCTTATTAGCTCTTTGTAGCTCATTTGGTGTGAATTCTCGTCTAGTCGCATCCTTCTCAGTCTGAGCATGTTACCTTCCAGGCCCGTGAGCCCAGCAACACCCTTCAGTACAGGTGGACGATGAACTGTTTTTATCAGTATTTACGTGCTGCATCAGGTCCTCCCTTATGTTGATATAATG
>JAXIVD010006640.1:17500-23113 GCA_036785275.1 Cancer borealis | reverse complement strand
GTTCATTTGTTCCTGTCACCTGTCTGCCTCCTCTGCCTACCTACCTGAAACGGGTTCAAAGAGTGCCAGGTTAATGAGTTCTTACCTGGCTGTTGGGTGTCTCTAAGGTGAGAGCGTCATCCTCCTCTGTAATTAATGAAGGAATTGGTATTAGTGGTTATTATTATTATTATTATTATTATTATTATTATTATTATTATTATTTATGTTGCTACTACTACTATTACAATACTATACTGCAAAGACCCTCTCTCTCTCTCTCTCTCTCTCTCTCTCTCTCTCTCTCTCTCTCTCTCTCTCTCTCTCTCTCTCTCTCTCTCTCTCTCTCTCTCTCGCTCTCTCTCTCGAGGTCATGTGTACGCTTTGGGGCTGAATGGCGACACTTTCATGCTGGGTTTTGCTGCTTTAGGAAAGGCGGGCCGCATACACACACACACACACACACACACACACACACACACACACACACACACACACACACACACACACACACACACACACATAGTTTATGGGTTCAGGTTTTCTACGGTTTTCATATATTTTTTTTATTACATAGAGCACGTGTTGACACTGTTCTAGGAGGAGGAGGAGGAGGAGGAGGAGGAGTAGGAGAGAAATTAGCAGTGTCCTCCAGTGCGTTGCGTGCCTATGTGTTTGTGTGTATATGGTTGTGTGTGTGTGTGTGTGTGTGTGTGTGTGTGTGTGTGTGTGTGTGTGTGTGTGTGTGTGTGTGTGTGTGTGTGTGTGTGTGTGTATTTCCTTGTTGAGAGAGAAAGAGAGAGAGAGAGAGAGAGTATGATAATTATTTATATTGATTTCTTATGTTTGTTCATTGCAGTGGTGGTGGTGGTGGTGGTGGTGGTGGTGTGGTGGTAGTGTTTGGTGTTTAGTGTTGAGTCAAGCGCAGGCAAGGAATGTATTTTTTTTTGTCTCTCTGTTAGTCTTGCGTTAGATGATTATTTATATCTTACACACACACACACACACACACACACACACACACACATACGCACACACCCACATATTTCCCCTCGTCCGTTACTTAAGTATGACCTTCGTGCACACACGCACATGTGTACGTATATCCATGTATGTGTGCCTTATAAGGACCATTCATTGAAATTTTGCTTCCTCGTGTGTGTGTGTGCGTGTGCGTGCGTGTGGGTGTGTGGATGTGTGTGTGTGTGGGTGTGAGGATGTGTGTGTATGTGTGGTGTGTGTGTGTGTGTGTGTGTGTGTGTGTGTGTGTGTGTGTGTGTGTGTGTGTGTGTGTGTGTGCGCGTGTGTGTGCGTGGGTGCGTGCGTGTGTGCGTGTGTGTGTGTGTGTGTGTGTGTGTGTGTGTGTGTGTGTGTGTGTGTGGTGTGTGTGTGTGTATTATTCAATCTTTGAATAATTACATATATTGAATAATGATATAATCCTCTCTCTCTCTCTCTCTCTCTCTCTCTCTCTCTCTCTCTCTCTCTCTCTCTCTCTCTCTCTCTCTCTCTCTCTCTCTCTCTCTCTCTCTCTCTCTCTCATTTTGGTATTTCCTTTATTATTTTTTACACCCGTATCGTCCCTTTTATGGAACTGGGAACTCGTTTTAGTCAGTTATTTTACGAGAAAAGTGTGAAATGCCGAGAGAGAGAGAGAGAGAGAGAGAGAGAGAGAGAGAGAGAGAGAGAGAGAGAGAGAGAGAGAGAGAGAGAGAGAGAGAGAGAGAGAGATTGTGTATATGTTGCTACTTCATATATTTTTCCCTTCTTGATCTTTTCTTTTTTTTTTCCTTCTCCTTTAAGAAAATTTTGTACATATTACCAGTATTCTTTTTTCGTTTTTTTTCTTTATCGAAGAGCGTGTTAGGTCATAGGATAGCCCAAGGTCTCTCCTCTCTCTCTCTCTCTCTCTCTCTCTCTCTCTCTCTCTCTCTCTCTCTCTCTCTCTAAAACTTATTCCCATCACGTTTCAACATTCACTAAAACCTTGAATTTCTGAATGCCAAACAACAACAACAACAACAACAACAACAACAACAACAACACATTTCTTTGCTTACCTGTCAGAGTCTTGATGGCAGGGCTTTCAGCGGCAGGGGCCAAGGCAGGGTAGGCAGGCAGGGTGTCAGAGTGTAGTGCAGTGGTAGCGACAGAAGAGCCATCTGGTGACACGAAACACAACACAAATTATTATTCTCATATACTCTTGTTTTTATTTCAACTCACTTTCCTCTTCTTCTTTTATTACTGTGTTGTGACTAAGATACTTATTACTTTTTTTTATTATCAGGTTATTTTAATTTTATTTTTTTACTTTGTTTCCGTACTATATGCATTTGAAATACTTGCTGCGTTTTATTGAATTTTTAGAACTAAGTGAAATTACTGACAAATTTTCTTCCCTCATATCAAAAGTTGCATTTTGTTTTTAACTTAACAATACCAAAAAACCGATATAAAATGTTCGTACTTTTTCACAATAACATTTTTTGTTTTTAGGACATTCAAGTACATAATCTACATAACGCGACACTAAATCAATAGAGCGTTAAAGTACATGTAAAACAATAATAAAATCACCTCTATGTCCTTTCTCACCTGTTGGACACACCTGAAAACACGCTTAAAAATATCCTAACTATATTCCGTTAAATTTGTATTAGTACAGAAAATCACGTATCTTACCTACCTGTACCTGAAAAAAAACGGTTACAAACAGACATTACAGTAACAGAACGAAGAACAATAATCAGAATCTAGCGGTAAAGTTAAATTTACCAACAGCGAGAGTCGATACTGTTACGTTACAAATAGAACAGCCATGAGAGAATTATATATCCCAGTATGAACAAGAACAGCGGGAGGGATAGGATGAACGGGGACTTAGAGTAACGGGACGAGAGACGTGAGATGAAAGGTAGAGCAAGGAGTGAAAGAGTAAGTAGAAAGAGAGAGAGAGAGAGAGAGAGAGAGAGAGAGAGAGAGAGAGAGAGAGAGAGAGAGAGAGAGAGAGAGAGAGAGAGAGAGAGAGAGAGAGAGAGAGAGAGAGAGAGAGAGAATATAAGGAATGGTCACGTTCAGTCATGCTAGTGTTAGGTAAGGAACCCTTGATATGCTTACTAGACCGGGAAGGTGAAGGTGTGTGTGTGTGTGTGTCTGTGTGTGTGTGTGTGTGTGTGTGTGTGTGTGTGTGTGTGTGTGTGTGTGTGTGTGTGTGTCTGTTAGCACGTAAGAGGTTGGTCTATCACGCATATGAACACACACACACACACACACACACACACACACACACACACACACACACACACACACACACACACACACACACACACACACACACACACACACACAAACATACACACACACTTAGCAGAGGACGGTAGTGAGATGGAAGATAAGAGAATTGAATATAAAATAGAAGGAAGAGAAGGAAGAGAAGTCGAAGAAAAACAAATAATCATCTTATTTTGTTATTGTTTTCTTCAAGGATCAACTAACATAAAAAATAAATATATGCATACCTCACTAAATTCCTAGACAAACATAAATACAAACGGACAAATAAACAGACAGACAGATAGATAAGAAAGGAGTGTGTGTGTGTGTGTCTCTATAAAAAAAAAAAAACATTTATAGGCACGAATGATTAATTTTTTTATATATATATTTTGAAAGAATGGAGGCGAGTGTAGGACTGTGTGACTTGATGGTGTGGTGAGTTGAAACAATGCATTGGCGTGTACTTTTGACATACTGAAGGAGGGGAGGGTGTGGGAATACAAGGGGGGGCTGTACTGAAGGAGGGGGAGGGTGTGGGGATACAAGGGGGAGCTGTACTGAAGGAGGGAAGGGTGTGGGGATACAAGGGGGAAGGCTGTACTGGAGGGGAGGGTGTGGGGATACAAGGGGGAAGCTGTAGCCTACTGAAGGAGGGGGAGGGTGTGGAGATACAAGGGAGAGGCTGTACTGAAGGAGGGGAGGGTGTGGAGATACAAGAAGTGTGTTGGGAGATAAAAAAAATTAGATAATACTCTCTAATTCTCCTCACGTCTAAAATAATGTAGAAATATCTCTTCTCCTTCTCTGATTGGCTCTCTTTTCTTTCCTTCTGTCTCCTCACATAGTAACAAAAAGAGGGATAGAAGGATACAAGATTAGATAGCAAAATATACCTTCTCTTCCTTCTCCTTTCTCCTCTTTTCTTTCCTCTTCCATACCCACAAAAATCATAGAGGGAAGAGCAGGAGATTACAAGACGAAAAAATATAAAAAGACAAAATAAATTCCCTTCATTCCTTCCTCCTCTTTACTCTCTCCTCTACTCACAACAATCGTAGAAGGAGGGGCAGCAGGAGAAGGTTCGATACCGAGGCCGACAACCTTCTACAGGCAGCAGACACTTAGGAATCACACACTGGCGTTGACCGTGAATGCAGAAACAGTAGGAACACTCGTCAGGGGAGAGCATCGCAGAGCCCTCAGCAAACACAGCCCCATCCTCCTCACAGCCTGATTACAACACACACACATGCTAACTAACTCACATGGTTGATTTTAATGGTGTGAGGCCTGTGGTGTGTGGTGTTTTAGCTTGGACTGTGTATGGTGTGTTGCAGGGGGAGTATCCGTTGGTGTTTGTGGTGGTGTGTTGCAGGGAGAGGATCTGTTAGTGTTTGTGATGTGTGGTGTTTCTGGTGGTGTTGTAGGGTGAAGATCCGTTTGTTTGTGTGGTGGTGTGTTGCAGGGGGAGGATCTATCGGTGTTTGTGGTGTATTGAGGTTCTCTAGGGCTGGGGTTGATGTCTTATGGTGGTGTGGTGATGTAGAAGTGATTTATGTGGTGGTGGTGTGTGAGGCTGTGGTTGTGATGTGGTTAGTGGTATTATGTGTGATGCTGTAGTAACGTTAATAGTGATAGTGAAGGAATGGTGTCCTGCTGATGATGGTGTAAAATGATAGTGAGTCATTGAACAGATTAAAGCCAAAAAAACTTCAACTATAAACATTCTACATAGTTTTGAAAAATGAATAGTTTATATTGCTGTTATTGATAATGGTGAATATAACATCTGCTGACTGAATATGGGTACAAATGCAATTGGGAAATAAATAATGACAGTGAATATAATGTCAAGGAAACTGAATAAAGTGAAAACGGTAATGATTATCTAAACGGTGACAGTGGATATGGTCACGAATGCAATTGAAAAACACGTAATAGCAGTGACCTTCTAAGTAATGGCAGTGACTATGGATAATGGCAGTGAAAATGACGCAACTACTGCAATGATTGTGTAGTGTGGGTCGTATATACTACTGCAGGAGGAGGAGGAGGAGGAGGCTGGGGCGCTCACCCTGAATATTGAGGGCATGAGGGGAGATTGTAGTGGAGGTGGAGGTGGAGGTGGTGGTGGTGGTGGTGGAGCCATGTCGTTGATTCCACCTACGTCGTGTTCCCTCCACCGCCTTCACCGCCTCCTCCATGGCAGCCTCGATCTCCACGTGTTGACGCCTCACCTCCGCCGCCACTAACCCCGTCACCGCCTCCTTCGTATACAACTTGTTACTTTCCAACTCACCGTCTGTAAGGAGGAAAATACACCGTCAGGAACAAAAAGAAAAATACCAAAGGAGT
>JAXIVD010006640.1:0-10000 GCA_036785275.1 Cancer borealis | reverse complement strand
CAACCTCTTCCACTGACACACTCACTCCTCCCCAATCCATCTTCCCATCATTTTAGTTATTATTTTATACCCCAATCTCCCCCATCCTTCCCCATGCTTCGCCTAACCTCTCAAAGCCTCTCCCAGCTTTCCCCAACCTCTTTTAAGCTTTTCGTAACCTCCCCAAACCTTCTTTTACCTTTCTTTGCCTCCCCAGCCTCACCCCAGCTTCCCTTAGCAGTCCAATCACCCTTGTTTACCCCTCCTATGCCCCAGGCTTCTCTGTCGCCCTTGCAGCGTCCCCGGAACAGAAGACAATACCGCCTGACCTTCCTTCTCCCCAACGCGGCACTAAGATTACTACTTACTACGGTGTTGGGGTCACCAGGTTGCACGAACATTGTCGCATCTCCTTAATTAAGCTTACCTGAGGGAAATAACGGGTGTTTTTTGTACAGGTGTGACAGTTTGTGTGTGTGTGTGTGTGTGTGTGTGTGTGTGTGTGTGTGTGTGTGTGTGTGTGTGTGTGTGTGTGTGTGTGTGTGTGTGTGTGTTTTGGAAAGACAGACTTATAAAAGGTTTGCTATGAATACAGGAAAAAAAAAGTATATATGTAAAATTGTTTAGGATTTCCAAGTAAGAATTGATGGATGGATGAACGAATGAAGGCAAACATGTTTTTTTTTCTTTTTTTGTTTGCTTCTTTCATTCTTGTTAAGGGTCTCGCATTCGTTGAAGTGGTAACGTTTAAGTGGTGACTCGTGGCGGGAGGAATGCGGTCAATGGTGCAGTGTGATGGTGATGCAACAGTGATATAGTGACAAGCAAGAGTGATGATGATGGTGGTGGTAATGGTGTGGTGTAGTAGTGGTCTATACCGTGGTGGTGGTGGTGGTATGGCGTGATAGTGATGTTGATGGGGATTATGTGATGGTGGTGGTGGTGGTGTTATAGTGGTGATGAGTGTGGTAGAATTATGTTAGAAGTCGTTGGGTTAAGTGGTGACAATATTTTTTCTAGTGGTGTGGTTAGGTTAGGTTAGGTTAAGAAAAGGATTTAGGAACGTAGAAAATGGAAATAATGAATAAAGGTAAAGAGAGGAAACAGAAAATATAAAGAAAAATAGAAAAGAAGGTTAGTAAAGGAGTAATAAGTGAAAATGGGATGAGATAAACAAAAATAATGAATAAAGATAGGAGCAGAAACGAAGATAGATAGAGGAAGAACAAAAGAGAATGAGAGGAAGGGAAACAAAATAAAGGAGACAGAGGAGGAAGAGAAGGGGGAAAAAATGAAAGTTTAGAGGGAGAGAAAGAATGTCACAAGCAGCTTAGTCATTTAGCAAGAAGTTAATGATCCTTTAAAAGCATTTGTTACGTACTTCGCGTGGCGTTGTGTAAAAAAACAAAAAACAAAAACTAGATCACTTTTTATTACCTTCTTATATTTATTTCCTTCTTGACAATTCCTCACACCTCGCTCGTCACTGCTTTACCTCAACAACGTTTAATGTCGTAACGGGAATGTTTAGTCAGTGTAACGCAAACTGTCTTTACGAAGGACTGACAATGTTATTTACAATGTTACTTACAATGGAATGAAACTTGCAATGGGATTCTCTTTATTGCAAAATGGCATGAAAAAGAATGGAATTGTTTGGATTGACGAGAGAGAGAGAGAGAGAGAGAGAGAGAGAGAGAGAGAGAGAGAGAGAGAGAGAGAGAGAGAGAGAGAGAGAGAGAGAGAGAGAGAGAGAGTCAGAATACTTAGCGTGCCTATTGAAATGCGTGGGAGATGAACACAAGGCAATGATGGGAAGGACTTGCTAATGTGACTTTGGGTCCGCTGTTGTAATGCACGATGAAAAGGGATCAAGGTGACGTGTGTGTGTGTGTGTGTGTGTGTGTGTGTCTGTGTGTGTGTGTGTGTGTGTGTGTGTGTGTGTGTGTGTGTGTGTGTGTGTGTGTGTGTGTGTGTGTGTCTGTGTCATAGAACAAAACAAAAAGGGTAGGGAACGGTTTGTTGTCGAATTTTATTTTTTTCTCTTGTGTGTAAGTTGAAAGTGTGGGTATGTACGTATATGTATGTGTGTGTGTGTGTGTGTGTGTGTGTGTGTGTGTGTGTGTGTGTGTGTGTGTGTGTGTGTGTGTGTGTAACTTTCATGTATGTATGTATGTATGTATGTATATAAGTATGTAAGTATATTTTCTTTTTACTTAAAGGAAACTTGTATGGAGGGGGAAAAAACAAGAAAGAGAAAATCAAACCAGAACTGCACACACACACACACACACACACACACACACACACACACACACACACACACACACACACACACACACACACACACACACACACACACACACACACACACCTCCGTATACATATATAGGTGTACACATATACTTCTTCCTGGACATTATATTCCTTCATCCCTCTACCCCTTCACCCCTTCATCACCCCTTCATCCCCCCCTGCCATGCCCCTGACCCCTGCCCCGCCCCCAGCTACCCTCGTGCATGGGGGACACGCCCTCTCTCTCTCTCTCTCTCTCTCTCTCTCTCTCTCTCTCTCTCTCTCTCTCTCTCTCTCTCTCTCTCTCTCTCTCTCTCTCTCTCTCTCTCTCTATCTAGCTTACAGACTTTCACCATGTGCCTCTTGCTGTATTTTTTTCAATGCAGTTGTTTAAATTTCTAATATCATGCTTATAGAGTAATTTTCTGATAGAGAGAAACTGTGTTGTATGTACAGTTAAGATTATCTATACACAGTCATTGATTTATATGCAGTAAATATATTTTTTTTTTTTACGTCTATGATCCTTATAATTTTTCTTCATAAAGCAACAGACACCAATAAAATAAAAAAAAATAAAAGTCAGCCAGGTAGAATACGATAATTTTTACACAATATTATAACCTTATACACTATACACACATGCAATATACATAGTTTATTTATACATTCCTCTGCTTCCTTCCTTATTTCCTTCATACAGTAAATGCAAAATTCATACAAGTTATTGACATGCAGTTCATTCATTACATCATGCAATTTATATTTCAAGATGCTTAATTTACATAGTTTATTCAGGTGTTTACAGGTATATGGAGTACAGGTGAGGCGAAGAGGAGATAAAAGAGGAGAGGGATAGAAAGGATAATTGTTAGGGATGGGAGAATAGTGAAGAAAGGTGTGGATAAAGAAAAGGAAAAAGGTGAAACTGTGATGATTATGATGTAGGTGAAAAAATATAGAAAGTGGATGGTAAAGTAAGGAATAAGAGGAAGGAGACAATGTATGAAGAGGAAGAAGAAATAATTGTTGTGAAATGTTATGGAATGTGATAGAGAAGTGAAGCGTAAATGAAGGGATGAAAAAGAAGAAGAAAAAAAAAGTGAAGAAAATTTAATGATACGATTGAGAGAATAAGGAAAACAGAAAAAATATACGAAATTACAGAGGAGAAATATCAGAAAAGAATAAATGAAATAGAGAAAAAAAAAACATATACAAGGAAATTATAAAAAAAATAGAAAAAATATATATAATCAAAGAAACGAAAATAAATGCAAAAAATTAATATAAAAAAAAAAAGAGAACTAGACCATCATACTATTAACAAAAATAGTAAGACCATGACTAGTATTGTGCGAAGAAGGAGACAAGAGTGAAAAAAAAACAATAATAATAATAATAATAAAACCAAGGAAACATAAACCATAAGATGCGTTGGAGTGACAAGGGAAAAGATAATGTGAAAACACTAATATGTATAAGAAACAAGACTGCTGAAGGAGGAGGAGGAGGAGGAGGAGGAGGAGGAGGAGGAGGAGGAGGAGAACTGGAACACAAAGAAGAACGTTAATGGAATGGGAGGAGTAACAGAAGGAGGAGGAGGAAGAGGAGGAAAATAAGAGGGTTGATGAGATGGGAAGCAGGTGGAGGAAGATTCATGGTGGGAGAGGTGAGGTGTCTTTTGGGAGGTAGTGGAGAGAGGAGGAGGAGGAGGAGGAGGAGGAGGAGGAGGAAGAGGAAGAGGAAGAGGAAGAGGAGGAGGAGGAGGAGGAGGAGGAGGAGGAGGAGGAGGAGGAGGAGGAGGAGGAGGAGGAAAGATTTAAAGCCAATGAACTGAGACGAAAAGGAAGTTGCAGGTTAACCAAGATGAGGAGGAGGAGGAGGAGGAAGAGCATCATCATTATGAGGAAATGAGAGACAAAAAAGATGATGAACAAATGGCAAAGTTGTGCAGGAGGAGGAGGAGGAGGAGGAGGAGGAGGAGGAGGAGGAGGAAGAGGAGGAGGAGGAGAAGGAAGATCATCATCATGAGAGAGAGAAAAAAACCGATGAGCAAATAGCAGCTTTGGGCGGGAGAGAGGCCGGGAGGAGAAGCGTGAAGAAGAAGAAGAGAAGTAGGAGGAGGAGGAGGGGGAGGAGGAGGGGAAGGAGGAGGGAGAGAAGGAGGAGGAGCTCACCGCAAACCACCTCAGGGCAGCATTGTCCCGCCTTCTGTAGCTTGTAGCAGCCCCTTGGCACATTGTTTGGCACGGCTTGACACACCCTCAAGTGACACACCAGAGATGCCTTCGTGCACGTGCAGACCAAACACGGCTCCTCAGTGGACACGGCATCACCCACGCCGTACCACCTCCCACCGTACTCACAAGCCGCTGGTGCTGCTGTGTGGTTACTGGCAGCTGGTTCAGGAGTGTGTGGTTAGTGGTAGTTAGTAGTAGTTAGCGGGGAGGAGAGGATGTAGGAGGAGGAAGAGGAGTAATAGGCGTTAGGAAGGATAATATAATAGTTTTAAGTTAGTATTAGATTAGGATTGGGTGTAATAGAAAGTAAATGAGGTATTAAATGTATGGTTTTGATAGTAGTAGTGATAGGAAAGGAAGGAAGAGTGGTTGGTGGTGGTGGTGGTGGTAGAGCGATGGTTTAAAAAGGGAAAGGAAATGTGTAGTAACAGTGTGGAAGTGAGTGTTGTGGGTTGGTTAGGGAAAGGAGAATGTGGTGAGGAGGAGGAAATGAGGAAAGGTGAGGAAATTGAGGAGGAGAGGAAGGTAAGGAGGAAATAGAAGGTGCAGGTAGAAGGAGGAGGAGGAGGAGGAGGAGGACAAGGACGAACACGAAGGGAACAAGGACGAGGAGGAGGAGAAGAAGGAGTAGAAATAGGAAGACAATAACGAAGACAAGGAGGAGGAGGACGAGGCACAGAGGGGTGGACAGTGTTTGTTAGTGGTAAAAATTTAACATTAAAACATACACTTTTTAAACAAATTATTTACAAACATAACAACTATAGACTTTTTAAATCAATCATGCACATATCATTAGTAATTTATCTACTTTACGTACATAACACAACCACATGTACACTTTAAAATAATTAAAATAATGCAATATTTAGATGCAAACACACTACACTATATACAAACATTTAAAACATTCCACTAGTAACTATTTATCAAAGTATCAAGTCATAATTCATCATCATATTTACAAGGAAAACGAAAGCTATTGGAAGAGTAAATCACGACAGACCATCAAGGTGAAAATCAAGAGAAAACTGACGTTATTCTTAAAGTGATCAAGTCCTAGAGGTCAGGATGTCACAGAGGCGCCGCTTGAAGCCCTAACCCAAGGTCTCCCGCAGAAGTGGAAGACGAAGTGGTCATGCAATCGTGAGGTACCGCAAAGGGCTGTTGATAAGGCTAGAGAGGGTCAGAGGAGGCTTGAAGTGAGTCTTAATCAAGCGATAACATAAGAAACTAGGAATAATATAAGTTGTTGATTTTTTTGAGGGATTTTCGTGGTAGTCAGTCTTGTATTTAATTTATATTGTGGTAGTTTTGTTCTGTTTTTTCTTTTGTTTATCCATCTGTGTAAAATTTCTTTCGTCTTTGTAAGTCAGCAAATAAAAAAAGCTTGTAGAAACAACCTTACATGTTCATCTTTGTTGTTGTTGTCTTTTTTTGTGCACTGATGAAGACACTCGAGTAACTTAAAGGGAAAAAAAACTGAAAACACAAAGCTTCCTGCCACAATCCCATCTTAGAAACCCCGATAAAAAGAAGGAAAAAAATATACCAGTAAGGTTTGAATTTTTTTAGGCAAATCTTATGGTCTTTCAACTGTCTCAATTCTATACTTGAAATCACCCACATTTGCACCGATAAAAGAAGATAAAAAGTCAATAAACGAAGCCAACAAAAGGCAAGGCAACAAAGAGGAGTCTGTGTCACAATCACTTCTTCTTCAGGATGTTCCCAGGCAAGAGCATCCCGGAGACGTAAGTGTTAGGGGGATGTTGGGAGGGCATCTTGGGGTCTGGGGGCGTGGAGAGGAGCATTGCAAGAGCCTCAGGGGCTTTCCAGGAAGGTCACAGAGGGGCAAAGGGCTCGGGTACGCTGCTGTCTGAGCCTCGAGCCAGGAAATGCCAACGTCTGGGAGTGTAGGTTCATCAGGAGTTCTCAAGGCGATGTTTTGGTGCCTTTGTCATTTAAAGGTTTTGTGACTCATGAAGGAAATTGATTTACTCTGTTTTTTGTCCTTGTTGTTACTTTACACTTTTTTTTAAGGTGTGATATTGTATGTTTGGTTTAGTTTGATTTGATTATGTTTGTGTTTTGTTTATGTTGGATTGTATTTTGTTATGGATAAATTCTCACTCGTCTCTAACTATCTATTGTGTAATGGAGGTTGTGGTGGTGGTGGTGGAAGACGTGATGATTTTTTTAGCAGCTGATTCATCGTCTCTTCAATGAGTGCTGATTTCCGGATCTGCAATTCATTCTTATCCGTTTGTTGTGTGTTTTTTATGTTTTTCTTCATACAAACGCGCGTCACAAACCACCATTCAACGTCTACACTTTATCGTCTTAAAATCAAGTCGCAGAAAAGAGCCAAGGTCAAAGAAGAAAAAAAGTTTAAATATATAATAGAGAAAAAAAAATTCAAGGTTGGATAAAGTAATACAATTGAAAATGACGTTCCTAAAGAATTATATAATGAAAAAAATAATGAAAATAATAATGATAAGCTTAAATAGTATCCCTAAAAGTACTTCGTAAGAATAATTAATTGCGTTCCGTGAAAAAAAGTATAAAAAGCAGACTCAATTAATTAACTTAAAAATCAATGTTCAAGGTGAAAAGTGTCGCAATTAGAAGTACCTTTAAATTTTCTACTTCCGCGATCATATGTAGGAAAAGAAATATAATACTTTCAAGATAATGCATCCCCCCCTTGCCCCAACCTATTTGAAATCCATCTCCTTACATCCACCTTTCATTAAATCCATTAGCTAACCACACACATACACCTAACTCCATTATGTGTCCATCTATATACATCCACATATCCATTTCCTCAGCTATCCACATTTTAACCTCACTTATCTATATTCTCCCCTATCCACCTTTTTACTTCCACCTATCCAGCCCTCCACCCAGCACCGCAAGGCACCCATCCTGTAGTAGCAGTACCCACCCGCCTTCACCCTTCGCCCTCGGGCCACCATCTGCTACTCGGTATGGAGGCTTAACGGGACCGGAATGGGGGTTGGAGGTGGTCGTGGGGGGAGTCAGGGAGCCGGGGAGCCTAGAGGTCATGGCTTTCCACAGGGCGTTAGGCTGGGACTTGGGGTCACCTCGCAGTCACTCTACGTTCTCCCTTGTAAAGCCTGTTTCAGTCTTACGTAGTTTCTCTCAGTCCTGTTTAGCGTTTATTATTTTTCAGTCCTACTTTTTCATTTTCTCGTGTGTGTGTGTGTGTGTGTGTGTGTGTGTGTGTGTGTGTGTGTGTGTGTGTGTGTGTGTGTGTGTGTGTGTGTGTGTGTGTCTGCGCGCGCGTGCGTGTGTAGTTTTGGTTGAGTTATCCTTTTAATTTTCTTCTTGTTTAGTTTGCTAATGAATTTTCGTGTGTTTTTTATGTATGTATTTTTTTTTGTATACTAATCATCTAAGTGATTGTGTCTGTTACTATGTTGATTTTCATTAATATACCTTATTATAACCTATTATTAACTTACTCTTTCATCCATTCTTCCATTCTTAAATCATCTTTCGTAACTTTACAATCCATAGAAGCTCCTCATCACCCTTCCTACCTACCTTAACGTTGTCCAGTACTCCAGACAAGCCCAGCCCACCTCCTCTTCCCTTGCTTCGCCCTGCCAAGCCTTAGTACCCCAGGCAAACCCACTGTATACACACCTAACCTGTCTAGCTCGCACCACACACCTGCAACCAACCCTCAACTTCCTTCCTCACCTTCGTTCTTAAACCTCTCTTGTTTCCTTCTAGTCTTTCTCTCATTTTCACTACTGTTATAATTTTTTTGGGGGATGCTGATCTTATTTTTTTTTCTTGCTCTCTCTTTTCCTCCTCCTCCTCCTCCTCCTCCTCCTCCTCCTCCTCCTCCTCCTCCTCCTCCTTCTCCTCCTCCTCCTCGTCACCCTTGCAACATACCAACAGTGAAGATTCTATCATCATTTTCTTGAACCTTTGTGTCAGTTTGCTCTCTAAACAAGACAGTTTGCTTGGTGAATACTGCGCGTCATTTTTACCTCACTACCTTCTCTATCTTTTCTCTCCTTGCCTTCTTCTTTTTATTTTGTGCAGCTTACAAAGTCTTCTGTTTTTTCTTCCTTTCTTTCACCCAACGAGCAAACAGAAAAAGACACAGGAACCACAGTGTTATTTTGTTTTGTTTTTTGTCTCATCTTTGTTTTGTCGGTTTAGATCCCTTTATCACCGACGATTTTAAACGCTTTGAATACCCATTGAGGCTTTAGGTTACACAGACAAAGCTTCAGGTTAAGGACAGATAGAAGTAAGAGTAGTAGCAGCAGCAGCAACTATTTAGGTCAGGGTGAGATAGGATAGGATAGGGGTCATGTTGCAGGTTGCGATAAAAGGGCATTGTATAGGGCAAGGATAGGGATGAAAGGGACAGGTAAGGAAAGGTGATACATTTAAAGGCAAAGATAGACAGAGAAAGGGAGAAAGTGTGATTTGAATTAGAGTAAGAATGGGTTAAAGTAGCTAGGTAGATAAAGGGTAAGAAAAGTAAAGGAGAAATAAGATATAAGATAGTAAATGATGTAGATAAGGGAAGTGAAAGAAGGAGTAAGACACAGGGAGAGAGAGAGAGAGAGAGAGAGAGAGAGAGAGAGAGAGAGAGAGAGAGAGAGAGAGAGAGAGAGAGAGAGAGAGAGAGAGAGAGAGAGAGAGAGAAACAGACAGACAGGAGGCGTGAGTAGGTGTGGAGAGGAATGAGGGAGGGAGAGAAGGGTATGAGGGGGAAGGTGAGAAGGGCAGAGTGACGCAAGGCCCAGCTAAGGTCAGGTAAGGTCATTCCCGTTATGGTTGGCGTCACGTGGATACAGCCTCTGTTAAGTATCTCAGAAACTCACCTGGTGGAGGGGAAACTCAGGTAAAAGAGGGAATAAGTGGAAATAGAGAAGAAAGGGAGGAAAGAATAAGTAGATAGATTAATGAGGACAAAATATATCAGTAGAACAAGGGAAGGAGGAAATGTGTTGGAGAGATGAGTGCCAAGATACCTACAACCTTTCTTCCTCCTGCTGCCCTGGTCACAACGGTCAGTGGGTGACTTGGGTTGCAAACAGGTTGGGGAAGGTGCTTGCTACGGGTGGAGCTGCGAGACAGGTGTGGGTGTGGATGTGGAGGGGGACGGGACTGCTAACAGGTGAAGTGGGGAAAGAGGGAAGAAGTAATAAGAGAGAGAGAGAGAGAGAGAGAGAGAGAGAGAGAGAGAGAGAGAGAGAGAGAGAGAGAGAGAGAGAGAGAGAGAGAGAGAGAGAGAGAGAGAGAGAGAGAGAGAGAGAGAGAGAGAGAGAGAGAGACTGAAAAGACAAACACCTGCTTCTTTAAATCAGTGGCCCTTGAAAATTTCTCACTTTGTTTTTGTGATATCTGTCACGAGGAAGTCTTTGTTTGAGCGGCGTAAAGGAGGAGGAGGAGGAGGAGGTTGGTAGTGGTGGTGGTGGTGGTGG
>JAXIVD010006639.1:5000-20000 GCA_036785275.1 Cancer borealis | reverse complement strand
TAGGGTCCCGGGTTCAAATCCCCATTATATGCTGACCACTTTTCATTCTTTGATATCATCGTTGAGTGGTCAAAGACTACCCAAATTGCTGTCATACTGTTCTCAGATGGGACTAACAACATTTATATGCGTCTGAGGCTGTAGCAGTGATTAGCCTCGCACGTTCTCAACATATTCACGAGAACTTAAACATTTGAGGCGTCACTATAAAAATATGAAAATCTACGCCAAATAACAGGCGAGGCAAGTCCATCTGTACCTCAATAAGCCTACTGGTGCCAATGGTTAATGATATAAATTAAAAAAAAAAAAAAAAAAATTAGAGTAGCTGAGCACCCAAGATGCTGAGCCATGGCAGCAGACAGAGATGAAGCAATTCTCACCAGTGCCTTGTGAGTGACAGGATCTCCATCAGTCTTACTGGTCTTTAATATAATAATCTAATAATGCACATATTGACTAACTTAACTTAGATTCAGGACAGACATAGGTAAATGTTGGTTCACTAATAGAGTTGTGAATAGGCTGGATTGACACGTAGTAAGTGCTGAGTCAATAGGTAGCTTTAAAAGACATTTGGATGAGAGTATGGATAGGGATGACAGGTGGGATGGCTAAATATTGGATTATTCCAAGGGAACTAGGAACTGCCTCGTGTAGGTCATTAAATGGCCTCTTGCAGTCTCCTCATTTCTTATGTTAAAGTTAAAGTTAAAGTTGCATGGGTTTCAGTTCCGGTATCCATCTATGAAGATGCTCTCCAGAACGTCAGCCAGGGAAGCCCAATCCCCCACTGTGGTGCCCGACCACAGCAGTTCCTCCCCAGTAAACAGCTTAAGCATTACAAGCCCGGGCAGGGACTCGATCTGCCGACCAAGCGAATGCAAGACCAGCACGCTACCACTGTACTAGCCAGGAGGCTAATCAAGGATTACTTACCAATGTTATTGTGATATGAAAAATAATAGTAAAACTCCCTAATTGTTATTAGGAATCAATCAACTCTATAAAATAAGAGCATTTTTATATTCTAATAATGAAAGTGAGAAATCCTTATGTATCCTGAGCAAGAAGACGCCTGCCTTGGGAACAGGAAAAAGCCTAGGAAAATAGTCTACATTAATTCCATTCCTGACCAATAGTGGCATTAGAAACTTGGTATGTTTGCCATAAGAGGTAAAGGTGAGCCAGTTTCAGCCTCATGTATGAGGACACCAGACTGATAATCCTACCATTAAGATTTACACAAACCTTACATAACTATCTTACCTCAGTGTCAAGATCTGCTCCAGTTGACTGTCTAAATTTCACCATTCTCACTTCAAATTCATTAATCATTCTCAAAGCTCCTTCCTGTAATAGATTATCAACATTGAATTCCTAGTAATAAAAATCTGTTGAAGCATTTTCCACATTCTACTTATATACCTGCCACTATTGAGTAATACATAAATACAGACTAAATATTTTTTACTCGTGGTCTTTGTATACTAAGCTCATAAGCTCTACACAGCTGGGTTGCACTATTTTCAATGATCAATAGTGATAAAGTGGAACTCGTGAAAAATGGAAGCAATTGTCAAAATGGGGATATTTTGGGCTAGTGTGCAACCAGTGAATCGTGGATTTATGTATTACAAGCTTTTCAGATAATGTCATGTGTACCCTTCAGTGGGTTGTGGTCTTTAAAAGCGATGCATTAATTTTACACAACCAATGGAAACTTTTCTTAATCTGTTTGTCCTCATACTTCCTTCATTCCTAATTAAAGTGTTTGCTTATATTCAATCTATTCCAAACAGGTATAATTGAATACATCCATCACACTACTGCCCTATTGTTATCAGAGAAAATGTTCAAACTGCTCCAGATTCATAGACATAATACAAGGATAAACAATGCATGAATAACTCATGAGAAAAAACACTTACTCTTACCTTGTCATTCTGGTTTTGGAGAAAAATGGCATAATTAAGGCAGACACTAGGATCACGAGCTTCCAGATTCACAGCTTGTTCATATGCCTGACGTGCATTTTCATCATCATCCAAGTAGGTCAGGGCAACTAATGAGTGGATATTATTTAGAGATAAATAGTGGTAAACGTTCATTGACAGAGAAGGTGTTTTGAATATTGACTGACAAATCACCATGAAATATACATACTTGCAAGGAGCATGAAGATATGGCCTTTTGTGGGTCGCAGGTTGACAGCAGCTGAGAGGAAGTGGAAGGCTGATGTATATTGTTGCATGGTAAGGTGAACCAAACCTAAGTTGTACAATATTTTCCAGTCAAATGGTGCCAGGTAATTGGCTCTCTTCAAGCAGCTAATTGCCTGAAAAAATATTTAAAAGAGATTAGAGTAGAGAACAGAAGAAAGTAGTAAAGTGAAGAGAGATTTACATAGAAAATCATAGCACACGAATCCTAGGAACCAAACTAGGTGGTCTGTCCTTAACCTACAGTAAATACTATCTAATGCAAACACGATCACCATATAACTTGTCAGAAGCAACTTAGTCAAACAGCCAGCAGTATGCTGGGTCATATAGCCTCTATTGCCACAGGGAATATGGTGGTAAAATTCTTGCAGCCCTTACCACAGGGCTCAAACATACTTACAGCTACATATTTCTTCTTTCCAAAGAAGCACATGGCAATATTGTTCCAGAGTGGTGGAGACTCTGGAATTGACTGTGCTGCCACTCTGTACTTGGTGAGAGCAACATCAAAATCTTGATGGCTCTGTCAATAAAGTAAAAATAAATTAGCTGTTACTTTACACTCTAGGCATATAAATGCAGGGGATGGGTCTATTGTGTAGTGGTAAACCAGTTGTGCTGTCGGGCCCTGACGTAGAAATTAAGTATTGTGCTGAGAGATTGATTCTTGTCCAGTGTGGTACGATGAAAATTTGTCCTTTCTCCCTCAAGAAGTTTAGCAGTAAAGATGAGGCAATGCAAGTGGATATAAGTACTACGTGGACACCTTGTCTCATTTACTCTCTTTTAATACGTATATCAGTCAGGCATATAAACAGATAGGTATTTCTTAGTATTTCCTTTTAGAGTACAATGTTTCTGCTCCGTAGAATCTTATTATATTTATCTCTTTTGCTGGGAGGCGACCAAGTGGTTTTGTGGTACAGTGCTCGGCTCATGACCTCAGGGTTGTGAGTTCGATCAGGGCTCATGGCAGCTTCATGGTGAGAGCAGTAGCGCTCTAATTAACCCTAACAGAACTATACAGCCTATAGATGCCTAGTTCGGGGGGATTATTTAATCAACTTTAACCTTTTGCTGAGAAACTATTAATAATAATTTGCATAGAATTATTTACTATGTACTGATTTTAAAGTTTTCGTATTCCCATCTGAATCTTACTATGTCTTTGAATTGTCTTACCTGCACTGTCCCTACAACATATTCATTCATAATCCTATCTGTCTGAAATAACCAGTTATATGATGGAAGCATAGGGTAAAGGAGTATATGCATAAAAGAGTTGCTGATAGAGGGGGAGAGCATGAACAAGCAAGGAAGGAGTGTATGGATAAGGAGAGTTGGAGGTTCTTCTGCAATGGCCATCGTCTTGATGGAATAGAAAGATACTCTCCTGACAGCATTGATTTATGGATCAGAGACTTAGACATGAAATAGAGTCCTGTAGACAAGAGTGTGTGTTGTGTTGTGCAGTGTGACAAGATGGGAAGATAAGACCAATGAAAGCTTCTATGAAAGATGTGGCATGGGACCTTGTGCAAATGGAGTGAAGTGTGTAGTGGAGTGGAATGGGTGAAAAGAAATACTTTGAGTTGATTTGGTCATCTGGAGAGAAAGAAGAGTTAAGATTAAGAGTTTGTGAAGAGAGTATATGTCAGTGAAATTAAAGATCCTAAGAGGAGAGGAAGGCCAGTTGCAAAATGGAAGAATACGGTAAAGGAGTACACATGCATGAAAGAGGTGCTGATAGAGAGGAAGGGATTGAACAAGCAAGGAGGGAGTATATGGATAAGGAGAGGTGGAGACTCTTCTGCCGTGGCCATCTCTTTGGGGGTCATTACCGGAGGCGTTGGACTATAGATATATACAGATTGAATTAAGAATTGCATACTAACCAACTTAATTTTGACAAAATCAAAATTTATAATGGATATTCTATTTCCAGTGCTCATTCCTAAACCTTCCCATATTTTTCAGGAAGGGATATGGATTTAAATGAAAAGAGGGTATATACAGCAATGAAAACTAACTGCAACGCCACAAGTGAACTTTACATACCTGCATCATTGATCCAGCAGCAAGGATTGCTTTAGTGTTAGTTGGGTCAAAAGTGAGTGTAGTACCTAAATGTTCAAAGGCTTGTTGGTACTTCCCAATCTGCATGTACAGCAGTCCTAAAGTGGTGTGCAGTTCAGAATTTTCTGGGAAATACCTAAAAATAGATATATGTTAGTACAGAATGCAATTCTTGAGGCATGAGAAAGCAGAAACACATGAATGGAAGGGATCCAGGATAGTGTGGGCAGCTCGGAAAGTAGGAATAGTGAAATATGCATGGGCTTGTGTTTATGCATCCATAAATGTGAGAAGCTGAAAGGGGAAAGAGGACATGAGGGAGTTCTGGAATTATGCGAGCAAGTGTTTGATGGAGATTGGACACAGGTAATCTTAAGTCACTTTTAACATAACTGAAGTAACTGCATGTAATATTGCTTCCTAGGATGCATCACCGTAGTAATCCACTACTACCGCGGACCTTTGTTGATTCAATATGATTGGGGATCTTGCATTGCTGAATTAATGAGAATACTGAATTAATAGGCATTAATATGTTCAAACCATCAATGCACATATTTTGTTCCTGTGCCTTGTTTTTATTAATCTGTTATCTTTATCTTTGTTTGGTGCTTTGCTATTTTGTAATACATATAATGCTGTGACAGTGATTAGACTTTCATAATAAAATCTGATATCACTTAAAATCTGTGCAAAAGCGAATGACAAAATCACATTAAAGTTATATAAAATATATTTTGCAACATAACTAATGGTATTCATCTGTGTGATGAATGTAATTAAACTTACTCAATAGCTGCTCTGTAAGTATTAATGGCAGAAGGGATGTCATTCTCTAGCAAGTAGATTTTGGCAAGTGAAGCAAAGGTCTGATGGTGTTTGTTTTGTTCTAAGGCATAAAGCAGCTGTTCTCTGGCTCCTTCATAGTCCTTCAGATGCATATAACAAACACCTGAAAAAAAAATTTTAAATTAAGCTGGACTAGGTGAGTGGCTTTTATTGTTTTTTCCTTTTATATACTACCATTGGACTTTTTGGATATTCGTTGATTTAATTATTTAATTTATTATGCAATCATTCATAAAAAAATTATATTTCTGGTTTTAACTTTATAATAATAGGTGTTTCACACTTTAATGATGATGATATTAGCTCTACTGATCACTGGAATACACAAGCATCTTCACCATGTAGGTAATGTTCCATTGAAGAGGAAATGTATGGTGGTAAATGATTGTTGAATACAGTTTTGATTGTTAATTCTAGTTCTGATTGCAGAAAATGCGAGTGGATGTAAAGGCAGCTCATCTCCACTCCTCTACTCTTTAACTATTGCCAGCAAGATTAACAAATCTAACTACCAACCAGCAGCCTCAAGTCATCACAATTCGTCGAGACACCCATGCCATTCTATGGTAAATATATCCCTTTTCCTGTCCAAGGTGATGACTTGAGCCCATGCACTGCCGGTGGCAAAACACAGTTAGGCCTGACTGTGTCCACACCTCACCTTGCCTCTAATACTTATTGTTTCTCATACTGCGAAGCATTGCTCAAGATGGGCCCGGAATCTGCTCTCCCCCACTCTGTCTCAATTCCTTCATCTACCCTAAATATTTAAAATATTCCACTTCCTTGAGCAATTCATTATTCAATGCAACATTCATTCTTCTACCACCCACTCCCATGTGCACTTCATTATTTTACTCTTATTCTTATTCACTCTCAAATCTCTCCTCCAATACACTTGCCCAAATTATTCCACCAACTAACACAATTTCTTCTCCAAATCTGCCACTAAGGCTGTATTATTCGCAAATAGTAGATGATTTATCTTCCACTCTCGATCATCAGCCTTTACCAAACTGAGATATCTATTTAACATTTTTGCATTCACTTCTCTTACCACACCATGTATATAAATATTGAACAACCATAGTGATATCACACATCCCTACATCACATGTAGTGCTACTCGAACAGGAAACCACTCACTCATACTATTTCCCACTCTTACTTATCCCCATCAATCCTGTCATATGCCCTTTTAAATTGATTCCACTTTTCCTTGCATCTATCATATGAAACCTTATCCTTCCTCTGTAGCCACACATCTTGGCTACCTCTTTTCTGCTACAGTCACCCTTACATCTATACACATCTTTATAATAATAGCAACAAATACACAACAACCCCGATTAACGATTTTACACATTTTCTTAGTCAAACTTATGAAATGCTTTGTTATTCAATAATGGACATTGGTCTTGGTGATAACCTCAATTAGCTCACTGCTTCACTCACTCACCCAGGTTGTGGTGAAGCTCCCAGTCTGGCTTGTCCAATTTCACCTCTGCCTGCAGGTAGGCCTCCACTGCTAGCCGATGCTTACCCAAGAGGAATCTGTTAATGAAGGCAATCATGATAAAATAAGAAGAAATTTTTTTTGTAAAAAGCTAATATCCTAAGATAGTTTGGCCACATAGAAATAATGCTAGAGAAATAATCAAAGAGATTAATAGATGTGGCAGGTGAAATAGGAGTGATAGAATACACACGAGTAAGAATGAAAGGATTAGAGCATTTAGGGACCCCTCCGTTTCCAAGCCCATTGCCGTTGTGGAGGGGTTTAGGGACCAGAGATTGAGGTCAGCCTTTTTAGGTTTATTTAAAAGTTAAAACTATAACATCTGCCCTTTTTTTTAACTCAACAAAGCAAAATATAAATATAGTTTTTGGGTTCTAAAGCCCTTAAAAAACCCCATAAAGGCTGAATTTATAGTTTTGGCACTATAGAAAAGTGTTTTTAGAGCAAAAACTGATTTTTTTTTCTATAATAAAAATTAACATTAACAGTTTATCGATAACTTCCATTACATTTTTAAAGAATTAACTCATTAATGGTTATCGAAGTTAACTTTTTGATTAACAGTGCCCACCACTTAAATTGACGACTGAACTAAATCCTATAACCTTCTCTTTATCATCCACAGAGTCTTATAATACTCCTTCCCTCCCCAATTAATACCGTCTAACTTTTAGATTAACATAGCACCATATGATATCCCCTTGGGGGAGTTATTAGGAGCAGCTGTCTGATATAGATAAATAAACAATCATTGTTGTGAGCATCAGGGAAGTTGGTGAAAAGCACATTGTGGCACTCAAGTTGTCACTGTGTTATCACATGCACTAAATTATCTTTGTCACCTTCCTGGTACTTACACAAGCAGTGAAAGGCCATGTCTATGGGGACATTCAAGTTATGTCAAGTAAAGAAAGAAACCTGGCACAGCATTAAAAAAAAAGTTGCCTCCATAGGTGCTTCAACAACATCCAAACAAACTCGCAAAATAAAAGGTCAAAGGAGAGCAAGACTATTTTGAATGGTAAGCACAGCAATAATGTTTATCCTAAATAATCTTTTTAGCATTAGTTTAAGAGCTTTGTAGACATAAGTGCAATAATACAAAACAAGACTAACAATGCTCTGGCCATCTGTTTGATGTTCTCCACACTGCTGGGATTGAGGATGTTACACAACTGAAACAACTCAAAGGACTCTTGAATCTTCCCTTCTTGTCTTAGTATGAGACCCTAGAAAAAAAGACCTTTGTGAGCACTTTATATACATAATGAAAATGGTTGAATACAGCATTTTAATCATGCTACATTAATTAATAATATGATTACATTATAGTCAATACTGATTTATTATTATTCAAACTTTGCCTATGCTTTCATACTCTGCCATCATCAGTTTCATACATTTATTTATCTGTGGCTTATATTAATATTAATCCATAATTCTTCACAATGCTTCAAAATTAATGATTGAATATTCAAACATTAACTATATTACTACTATCATATCAAATATATATATATATAAAACAATTTATCTTTTAATGCAGAAAACCGACCTGGACATAGTTGGCATATTCACACATTCCACGCGTTTCATCCAACTGCTCCCGAATCAATTGTTTGCAGATATCAAACTCCTTTCTGACGTAATGGAGATGAATTAACCAGTTCCGCCGTTCCACTGTCTGGAGCTCTGGGGCTGAAATGTTTTAATTCCTTGAAGAAACTGATATTTAGGGTATTTGGGATGTACTCTGATAACCCCTTCATCACGGGGGATACATTCCAGATCCTCCTGTGATAAGTGAAAATCCGCAAAATAGAAATACCCTATTCAAATACACCCTAGGCATGTTTTTATAACTTTTACGATACTTCTAAAAGCATTTTAAGGTCTTTAAACACATTTTTGAAACAATAGAAACACATTTAAACACCTAAAAGATATCGAGAAAGAGCAAGAGCAATGGATAACACAAAAATATTTTACAAACAGTATAAAAAACCCAACTTTTTTTTCTCGGCATTTCGGTAAATAGCATCCTCCAGACATCCTTACCTATTTCGTGTAGATCTTTTATCTTTCTGAGTATTTAGATAGTTGAACTAGGTGAGCAAATTAAGAAATTACTAATATTAAAATTTAAATAATTTGGGGATCCAGCGAGCGACACGCCCTGTTAGGATAGGTTAGGTTAGGTTAGGTTTGATGTATTTTTGGTTTGATCATTTTACCGAGAAACGGTTATTATATTAATTCAAAACACATCAAAATCTATCAGAATAATATAGTTTTGTCTTGAACATTTTTCTTTTTCTCTCCCTCGTTGACTGATGCGTTCATGCCACCATCCAAAATTTTGTAAAAAATGTCCATATTATCATTTTACCCCCCTACAACATGTTGCTGTATTGTTAAATAATTTTTCACATATATTTCAGGAAATAATATAACTATATGGGGATAAGAATTTTAGTTATTTGCTAATAGAAATTGATTTGTTAAGCTTCGTTGGGGAGGTCCCCTAGCTCCTAAGCCTGCGTTACCAAAGTTTCCAATTTTAGGTATCGATACAAACAAACAACACCGTGAAAGACGTCTGTGAAATCAGATTTGTTGATGGTGGTGGAGATCACTGCTCATTGGTAACGATCACAATTATAGGAAATGACTGTGAAATCAGCCCCTAAAACACAACAGTCAATCAGTGGCCGAGATAACAATACCGACGCTCTGATTGGCTGAATCAATACGTACTGCTATTCTATCATGATGTGCAAGATTTATACTCATAAACAATGCTGCAGAATGCCACGAAATGGCGAAAATATGTGCAATGTAAAAATTAATAGGTCTTATACAAAACAGTGAAATACCAGGATAACGAAAACTGAACCGCGATATAACAGGGGATTAGTGTATTGAAAGTAGTATCATTGCAGCATCTCATAAACCCAATTAAACTCTACAACTGTCATTATGAATATTTGTTCTAAGACTAACAATAAGCAGTAAAATGAAACCATATCTTTTATCCAAAACATGACTTTCTTCCTCATTTTCTCGAAAGATATTAGAGATATTGGAAATATCATTGCAGCATCTGATAAAACTAATTAAACCTTAAAACTGTCATTATGAATATTTGTTCTATGACTAATAATTATGCAGAAAAAATAAACCATATCTTTTTTCCAAAACATGGCTTTCCTCCTCATTTTCTTGAAAGCTATTAAAGATATCAGAAATATCATTGCAGCATCTGATAGACCTAATTAAACTTTACAACTGTCATTATGAATATTTGTTCTATGACTAATAATTATGCAAAAAAATTAAACCGTATCTTTTTTTTTCTCAAAACATTGGCTTTTCTCCTCATTTTCTTGAAAGTTATTAGAGATATTGGAAATATCATTGCAGCATCTGATAGACCTAATAAAACTTTACAACTGTCATTATGAATAATTGTTCTATAACATTAATTATGCAGTAAAATTAAACGGTATCTTTTTTCCAAAATATAACTTTCTTTCTCATTTTCTCGAAAGCTATTAAAGATATTGGAAATATCATTGCAGCATCTGATAGACCCAATTAAGCTCTACAGCTGTCATTATGAATATTTGTTCTAAGACTAATAATTACGCAGTAAAATGCAACGGTATCTTTTTTCCAAAACATGACTTTCTTTCTCATTTTCTCAAAAGCATTTAGAGATATTGGAAATATCATTGCAGTATCTGATAGACCTAATTAAACTCTACAACTGTCATTATAAATATTAATTCTAAGACTAATAATTATGCAGTAAAATTAAACCATTTCTTTTTTCCAAAACATGACTTTCTTCCTCATTTTCTCGAAGCCTATTAGAGATATTGGAAATATCATTGCAGCATCTGATAGACCTAATCAAACTCTACAACTGTCATTATAAATTTTTTTTCTAAGACTAATAATTACGCAGTAAAATTAAACTGTATCTTTTTTCCATAACATGATTTTCTTCCTCGTTTTCTTGAAACCTATTAGAGATATTGGAAATATCATTGCAGCATCTGATAGACCTAACTAAACTCTAAAACTTTCATTATGAATATTTGTTCTATGACTAATAATTATGCAGTAAAATGAAACCATATCTTTTTTCCAAAACATGACTTTCTTCCTCATTTTCTCGAAAGCTATTAGAGAGATATTGGAAATATCATTGCAGCATCTGATAAAACTAATTAAACTTTACAACTGTCATTATGAATATTTATTTTATGACTAATAATTACGCAAAAAAATTAAACCGTATATTTTTTTTCCAAAACATGGCTTTCCTCATTTTCTTGAAAGCTATTAGAGATATTGGAAATATCATTGCAGCATCTGATAAAACTAATTAAACCTTAAAACTGTCATTATGAATATTTGTTCTATGACTAATAATTATGCATAAAAAAATAAACCATATCTTTTTTTTCCAAAACATGGCTTTCCTCCTCTTTTTCTTGAAAGCTATGAAAGATATCAGAAATATAATTGCAGCATCTGATAGACCTAATTAAACTTTACAACTGTCATTATGAATATTTGTTCTATGACTAATAATTACGCAAAAAAAATAAACCGTATCTTTTTTTTTCTCAAAGCATGGCTTTTCTCCTAATTTTTTTGAAAGCTATTAGAGATATTGGAAATATCATTGCAGCATCTGATAGACCTAATAAAACTTTACAACTGTCATTATGAATATTTGTTCTATAACATTAATTATGCAGTAAAATTAAACGGTATCTTTTTTCCAAAATATAACTTTCTTCCTCATTTTCTCGAAAGCTATTAAAGATATTGGAAATATCATTGCAGCATCTGATAGACCCAATTAAGCTCTACAGCTGTCATTATGAATATTTGTTCTCAGACTAATAATTACGCACTAAAATGCAACGGTATCTTTTTTCCAAAACATGACTTTCTTTCTCATTTTCTCAAAAGCATTTAGAGATATTGGAAATATAATTGCAGTATCTGATAGACCTAATTAAACTCTACAACTGAGATTATAAATATTTATTCCAAGACTAATAATTATGTAGTAAAATTAAACCGTATCTTTTTTCCAAAACATGACTTTCTTCCTCATTTTCCCGAAACCTATTAGAGATATTGGAAATATCATTGCAGCATCTGATAGACCTAATCAAACTCTACAACTGTCATTATAAATATTTTTTCTATGACTAATAATTACGCAGTAAAATTAAACCGTATCTTTTTTCCAAAACATGATTTTCTTCCTTGTTTTCTTGAAACCTATTAGAGATATTGGAAATATCATTGCAGCATCTGATAGACCTAACTAAACTCTAAAACTTTCATTATGAATATTTGTTCTATGACTAATAATTATGCAGTAAAATGAAACCCTATCTTTTTTCCAAAACATGACTTTCTTCCTCATTTTCTCGAAAGCTATTAGAGAGAGATATTGGAAATATCATTGCAGTATCTGATAAAACTAATTAAACTTTACAACTGTCATTATGAATATTTGTTTTATGACTAATAAATACGCAGAAAAATTAAACTGTATATTTTTTTCAAAAACATGGCTTTCCTCATTTTCTTGAAAGCTATTAAAGATATTGGAAATATCATTGCAGCATCTGATAAAACTAATTAAACCTTAAAACTGTCATTATGAATATTTGTTTTATGATTAATAATTACGCAGAAAAATTAAACCCTATCTTTTCTTCCAAAACATGGTTTTCCTCCTCATTTTCTGGAAAGCTATTAAAGATATTGGAAATATCATTGCAGCATCTGCTAGATCTAATTAAACTTTACAACTGTCATTATGAATATTTGTTCTATAACTAATAATTACGCAGTAAAATTAAACCGTATTTTTTTTCTCCAAAACATGACTTTCTTCCCCATTTTCTCGAAAGCTATTAAAGATATTGGAAATATCATTGCAGCATTTGATAGACCCAATTGAACTCTACAGCTGTCATTATGATTATTTGTTCTATAACTAATAATTACGCAGTAAAATGCAACAGTATCTTTTTTCCAAAACATGACTTTCTTTCTCATTTTATGGAAAGCTATTAAAGATATTGGAAATATCATTACAGAATCTGATAGACCTAATTAAACTCTACAACTGTCATTATGAATATTTATTCTAAGAATAATAATTACGCAGTAAAATTAAACCGTATTTTTTTTCCAAAACAGGACTTTCTTCTTCCTTTTCTCAAAACTTATTAGAGATATTGGAAATATAATTGCAAGATCTGCTAGACCTAATCAAACTCTACAACTCTCATTATAAATATTTATTCTAAGACTAATAATTACGCAGTAAAATTAAACTGTATCTTTTTTCCAAAACATGACTTTCTTCCTCATTTTCTCGAAACCTATTAGAGATATTGAAAATATCATTGCAGCATCTGATCGATCTGATTAAACTCTAGAACTGTCATTATGAATATTTGTTCTATGACTAATAATTACTCGGTCAAATTAAACCATATCTTTTTTCCAAAACATAATTTTCCTCCTCATTTTCTCGAAAGCTATTAGATATATTGGAAATATCATTGCAGCGTCTGATAGACCTAATTGAACTCTACAACTGTCATTATGAATATTTGTTCGAAGACTAATAATTACACAGTAAAATGAAACTGTATCTTTTTTCCAAAACATAACTTTACTCATTTTCTTGAAAGCTATTAAAGATATTGTAAATATCATTGTATCATCTGATAGACCTAATTAAACTCCACAACTGTCATTATGAATATTTGTTCTATGACTAATAATAAGCAATAAAATTAAACCCTATCTTTTTTCCAAAACATGACTTTCTTCCTCATTTTCTTGAAAGCTATTAGAGATATTGGAAATATCATTGCAGTATCTGATAGACCTATTTAAACTCTACAACTGTCATTATGAATATTTATTCTAAGACTAATAATTATGCAGTAAAATTAAACCGTATATTTTTTCCAAAACATGACTTTCTTCCTCATTTTCTCGAAACCTATTAGATATTGGAAATATCATTGTAGCATCTGATAGACTGAATTAAACTCTACAACTCTCATTATAAATATTTGTTCTATGACTAATAATTATGCAGTAAAATTAAACCGTATCTTTTATCCAAAACCTGACTTTCTTCCTCATTTTCTTGAAAGCTACTAGAGATATTGAAAATATCTATTACCTGTCTCCCAAACACCACTGTCACCAAGGTGGAGGTGATGCAGACTCAGGTTAAGAAGCTGCTGGGAGAGCTGGACACCAAGAAAGCTTCCGGCCCTGAAGACGTCAGCTGGTACTTGCTAAAAACAGTGTGCTCAGAAACTGTCTGTCCTTTTCACTACTGTCTGCACAGCCTGCTTGTGGGAAAACATCTTCAGTGTGGAAGGAGACTTGGGTGGTTCCCGTCCACAAAAGGAGCTCAAGATCTGACCCAAAAAACTAATGGTCCATCTCTCTCCCTATTGTCTGTAGTGGGAAAAGTGTTCGAAGGATCGTGGCACAAGCAGTCTGTTGTCACCTTAGTGAAAACTACCTCCTCTCGGACCAACAATTCAGGTGGATGGTCCACCTCTGATCTGCTGATGCTCCTCACCAGAAAGTGGCAGGACGCCCTTGATGATGGCCAGGACACTATCGTGGTGGACCTGGACATAGTGGGTGCCTTGGAAAGGGTGTGGCACGGAGGCCTGATGGAAAAAACTCATCCAGGGTGACCTTCTGCTGCTCCTGGAAAACTTCCTGGAAAACTACCTGCAAGGAAGAACCCTCCAGGTCGTCATCAACGGGCAAGCATCTGAGTCCTTGCCAGTTGAAGCATCAGTCCCACAGGGTTCCGTGCTTGGGTTGTGGAACATCTATGTAGATGATCTAATTCAGCAGCTGCCAGCAGTCTCGGCTTACACTGATGATTGTACTCTCTCCTGCACCTACCTACCTCAAGACAGTGGGTGTGATGCTGATGAGATCAATCAGCAGATATGCGTTATACAGGAGCGGGGTAACCGCTGGCAGGTGACTTTTGCACCAGAGAAGACACAGGCAATAGTGATTTCTCGATCCTCTGTCGTCACGCCAGCAGTTGAGGGGAAGCTGTGCTTTGATGGTGTTTTTCTCCTACTCCAAGAAACAGTAAAAATTCTGGGAGTGGAGGTGGACTGAGAACTAAAGGTTTGATGGCCACAGCAAACACATTGCGCAAAAGGCCTCCCACATGGTCACCGCCCTAAAAAGGCTGGCCAGCTTTCTTGACAGAGGGAGTAAGCTCTTGCT
>JAXIVD010006639.1:0-2500 GCA_036785275.1 Cancer borealis | reverse complement strand
TGGAGAAATACAGTAAAAGCTATACAACTCTAAACCCATAATTCATGACATTTTCAATGAGTGTGCAGCCCATTTCCCTCTTTCTTAGCAGAATTTCTTTTTGAATCCCGAAAGATGACTAGTCATGAACTAAAAATTTAATTTCCAAAAGGCTCCCCTGAAGTAAACAAATTACACATGACCATGGGGCATAGCAAGCTCCCATTAAGTGATGAGAGCTGATGCATGTAAACATGAAACCTATTTATCAAAATGATAATGAATTACAATCTAATTCTATTTATTTGCATCCTGTTTGAATAGATTTTTTCAAACTTTTTCCACATCACTAAAAAGCAAATGATGTTTCGCAGCTTATTATTCTGTAGTTACTCCTTACATTCATTTAAATTGATTTTAATCCCTTAACTAATGTAACGGAGTATCCATTATATATGTGTTACATTCCTTGAATTCTATACAAACCCATAAACTTTACAAATCTAGAAGGAGCACCAACAAAACAATAGTCTTGAAACATCGGTATTTTTGTACTTAAAATTTTTATACATTAAATTACACATGCAATGTTCTGAATAATGATCATATGGGCAAATATATGTGTGGTTCAAATTGTTTTAAAGTGTATTCATCCTTTTTTCCACTGCTCCCTCTCTCTCTCTCTCTCTCTCTCTCTCTCTCTTATACAGATCTTTATTTGATGATGTAAATCAAAATGATGATGATACTAATGCTTTCAACATTGAATCAAGTGTGATTAACAAAATTTCAGGTCAATATGATACTAACATTTTATCAAAATACTACAATTTTCAGGAATATAGTTCTGCTATAAACTCAATAGGAAACAATTATCTGAACATTATTCATATTAATATTAGATCTCTGCACAAAAACTTTGATTCACTGAAATCATTTCTCAGCTGTTTACCCAAGCTACCCGATGCTATTGCCCTCACAGAAACATGGCTACAACCTTACAATAAGCATTTTTATTCCATAGAGGGTTATACTACACTCCACTTAACAAGAACTGAAAGAGAACATGGAGGGATCACTATTTATATTAACAATATGATAAATGCTGATTTTCTAAGCAATTATTCTTTTATAAATAATAATATTGAAATCAGTTCATGCAAGATGACAGTAGGAAACACCAATTATATAATCTCTGTAATCTACAGGCCTTATAGTAAATATATAGCTGTTAATGAATTTACAACTATAATCAGTAACTTACTAGATAACGAAATGTTTAGACTTAGCAAAACAATTCTCATTGGAGACTTTAATATAAATTTGCTTGAGCATAGCACACACCTCCCTACGAATGTATTCCTTAACACAATGCAAACCCTTAATTACTTTCCACACATAGCTCGACCAACAAGATTTCCCGATAGCCCAAACCTAGGCCAACCATCATTACTAGACCATATATGGACTAACTTCACACCCTCATCCTTATCAGGTATTTTCCACTATTGTATGACAGATCATCTCCCTATCTTTATAAATATCACCCAACAATCTGTGCCAAATATCAAACATAAGATTACTTTTAGAATATTCAACAACAACAATAACAATTCATTTACCAATAAACTTAACATAATAAATTGGGAAGAAATTCTCACTCTAACAAACTTAGATGATAATTTCAATCTGTTTTATAATACCGTCTATGATTTGTACACTAAATGCTTCCCCATGAAAACAAAATATGTATCCACAAAGAGACTCCACAACGCATGGCTTACTACTGGAATTCTCAATTCAATTAAACATAAATGTAAGCTATTTAAGATGTATAAACAAGGAACCATTTCACACGACATATTCAAACAATATAGAAACAAACTAACCCAACTTATACGTGCTGCCAAGTCCAACTATTATCATCAAATATTTAGTAATTTTAGAACTAGTACAAAGAAAATCTGGCAAACAACTAACGCGATAAAAGGCAGTATGTTCAATAAAAGCACAATTAAGACATTACAATATAACAATTCCCTATTACATAAACCATCAGACATATCTGAAGCCTTTAGTAATTACTTTTCAAATATTGCACCAGAACTAGATAACAATCTCCCACAATCTAATAGAAACCCAAAAGATTACATTAGAGATAATTACTTACAGTCAATGGTGTTTCCTATTGTCACAACAAATGAACTCAGTACAGTCATCAAGTCTTTAAATAACAAAACATCTAGTGTATATGATAGCTGTTCATGTTATTAAAAGAAACATCAGTCAACTGTCAGTTCCTTTGACTTTACTATTTAACCAGTCTATTGCAACTGGAACTTTTCCAACTATGTTAAAAATCGCCAAAATTACTCCAATTCATAAATCCGGATCTACTAACGATCCTAAAAATTATCGCCCAATTTCTCAACTTAAAGTATTCTCAAAGATATTTGAAACTCTCATGAAAATGCATATAACGCGCTACCTCGAAAATAAAAATATTCTAAACTCATCACAG
>JAXIVD010006638.1:17500-23125 GCA_036785275.1 Cancer borealis | reverse complement strand
CTCAGTGCCGTCCCTCACGCTGAATGCTGCATACGTGCGTCAGACATCAGTCCTAACCACTTGGTTCTCTCTACCTATTACTAAGAAGGTACCGAGGCTATATACTAAGGGTGGCGGTTAGTGATTGAGATGCACTGGTGACGACCATTGGCACATCGAGCGTGTTAACGTGGTGGCGTAAAACACTGCTAGAGAGAGCAAAGGCCACGCACAACTTATATATATTTCTATATATATACGTATACATATGAACCACCCACATATTCTGCGTGCAGACTTTTACGACTGTCTCATGCAACACCCCCTCTCCTTTTGGAAGAGAAGCTCCACGGCATTAGCTGTGGCTCCTCGTGGCGGGCGCACATGATGATATGGTGTTAGCTAAAGCGGGGAGCCTTCAATGCAGCGACCCCCTCTTACTTTGTGATGGTTACTCCACTACCCGTGCGATAACTCATCCCGTAGGTTAAAGAATCATCACTTTAACCTCTCTACACTGACGCAGCTTCTAACGAACGGTCAGTTGGAACGAAGCACACTTTTGTTTCTTTTCGTGAGCAAAGACGGGTTATAAACGTTTCCCAGCAGCTTACAACTACTACCACAAACTTGGATGGTGTAACGTACGTTATTTCCATTCCCCCCTTACTTAGAGAGAAGGGACGCTTGAATGGTGTAACGTACGTTATTTCCATATCACCCTTAGAGAGAAGGGACGCTAGAATGGTGTAACGTACGTTATTTCCATTCCCCCCTTAGAGAGAAGGGACACACTTGAATGGTGTAACGAAGGTTATTTCCATTTCCCCCTTAAAGAGAAGGGACGCGGCGTCGCGGGCCAATGCTGCCAATGGACGCTTAGCGCTATTACTAAACATTACAATCAAAAAGTTTTGATGTAACATAGCTACCTGGTTGATCCTGCCAGTAGTCATATGCTTGTCTCAAAGATTAAGCCATGCATGTCTAAGTACAAGCCGATTTAAGGCGAAACCGCGAATGGCTCATTAAATCAGCTATGATTCATTGGATCTGTACCCACACTTACTTGGATAACTGTGGTAATTCTAGAGCTAATACATGCACCACGTCTCTGACCGCAAGGGAAGAGCGCTTTTATTAGTTCAAAACCGGTCGGACTTCGGTCCGTCACCCCACCGTGTTGAATCTGAATAACTTGTCGCTGAGCGCACGGTCTCCGCACCGGCGCCGCCTCTTTCAAGTGTCTGCCTTATCAGCTTTCGATTGTAGGTTATACGCCTACAATGGCTATAACGGGTAACGGGGAATCAGGGTTCGATTCCGGAGAGGGAGCCTGAGAAACGGCTACCACATCTAAGGAAGGCAGCAGGCACGCAAATTACCCACTCCCGGCACGGGGAGGTAGTGACGAAAAATAACGATGCGAGACTCATCCGAGGCCTCGCAATCGGAATGAGTACACTTTAAATCCTTTAACGAGGATCTATTGGAGGGCAAGTCTGGTGCCAGCAGCCGCGGTAATTCCAGCTCCAATAGCGTATATTAAAGTTGTTGCGGTTAAAAAGCTCGTAGTTGGATTTCAGTTCTGGACTGACGGTTCACCGCCCGGTGCATACTGTCACGCTCCGAACAGCCACAACAGCCCGCTGGCTCGCACGGGGTGCTCTTCATCGAGTGTCCCGCGTGGCCGGCAGAGTTTACTTTGAAAAAATTAGAGTGCTCAAAGCAGGCTACACTGACGGCCTGAATGCCTATGCATGGAATAATGGAATAGGACCTCGGTTCTATTTTGTCGGTTTTCTGAACCCGAGGTAATGACTAATAGGAACAGGCGGGGGCATTCGTATTGCGACGCTAGAGGTGAAATTCTTGGACCGTCGCAAGACGAACTACTGCGAAAGCATTTGCCAAGGATGTTTTCATTAATCAAGAACGAAAGTTAGAGGTTCGAAGGCGATCAGATACCGCCCTAGTTCTAACCATAAACGATGCTGACCAGCGATCCGCCGGCGTTATTCCCATGACCCGGCGGGCAGCTTCCGGGAAACCAAAGTCTTTGGGTTCCGGGGGAAGTATGGTTGCAAAGCTGAAACTTAAAGGAATTGACGGAAGGGCACCACCAGGAGTGGAGCCTGCGGCTTAATTTGACTCAACACGGGGAACCTCACCAGGCCCAGACACCGGAAGGATTGACAGATTGAGAGCTCTTTCTCGATTCGGTGGGTGGTGGTGCATGGCCGTTCTTAGTTGGTGGAGCGATTTGTCTGGTTAATTCCGATAACGAACGAGACTCTGGCCTACTAACTAGTCGACGGATCTCCAGCAATTGGTGTCCAGTTCGCAGCTTCTTCTTAGAGGGATAAGCGGCAATTCTAGCCGCACGAGATTGAGCAATAACAGGTCTGTGATGCCCTTAGATGTTCTGGGCCGCACGCGCGCTACACTGAAGGGATCAACGTGTCCTCCCCCTCCGAGAGGAGCGGGTAACCCGTTGAAATCCTTTCATGATAGGGATTGGGGTTTGCAATTGTCTCCCATGAACGAGGAATTCCCAGTAAGCGCAAGTCATGAGCTTGCGTTGATTACGTCCCTGCCCTTTGTACACACCGCCCGTCGCTACTACCGATTGAATGATTTAGTGAGGCCTTCGGACTGGCGCTCTTGGATGCCGGGCCCTCGGTTCGCCGTTGGGTCTCTCGGCGCCTCGAGCTGACGGAAAGATGTCCAAACTTGATCATTTAGAGGAAGTAAAAGTCGTAACAAGGTTTCCGTAGGTGAACCTGCGGAAGGATCATTAACGTGTTTGCTTGCAGCAACAAAAACCAAAAAATTCGGGTGGCCGGGTACCGACCAAAAAAAAAAAAATTGACCGATGCATCAATTTTTTGGCGGCCCGGCCTGAGAACAGGCAAACAGTGCCGCAGCTCAACCCACACTCTTCTCTTCTGTCCATTGTGGACAGAGGTAGACCATTACTCACACCACCGGTACTCCAACCAACCGACGTACGCTAGGTTGGCCGACTTTTATCGGGCAAAGTTTCCGAATGATAGCGGTCACTTAACGTCGTCGGGAGGTGTCACCGGCTGGTAACGAGGTACTTCTCACAAACCTGTGACTATCTATTTAAACCCAGTATACTACGTCTTCCCACTATCGTCTCCCGAGGCAGAGATGGCGGAAGTCTTGAAAGTCGGCAATTGAGACTGACGTAATGACAAAAATCACAACTCTTAACGGTGGATCACTCGGCTCGTGGGTCGATGAAGACCGCAGCAAGCTGCGTGTCGGTATGTGAATCGCAAGAATACCAGATACATCGACAAGTCGAACGCACATTGCGGCGGCGGCACTCTCATGTGCTGCCGTCACTCCTACACGAGGGTCGGATATCAAATCCAATACATCGGCTTTGTTACCACCGGCAGAGTAGTAGTAGTAGTAGTAGTAGTAGCAGCTTTGTCTCTACTCTCTCTCTCTCTCTCTACTGCGTGCGTGGCATTGACCGCCTTGGGGAGGTTCGCCTCTTTGACGAGAGTCAAATTGGCGTTCCCTAAAGATGTGCTGCCAAGCCAAAGTCATATATCTGTGGACTTGGTGGCAAGGACCATGTACAGACATACAACGCTTACGCGCTGTTTTGTTTGTCGCCGTCCATGCCTGTTGCCTCGTTTCCCTCCAAGGAAGGACAGAGGCTCTGTTGCATGCTAAAGTCGCGTATGGGCGTCTTGAAGGCGACCGGGTCGGTTTATACTACTTACACCTCGGTTCGTTAGCTGCAGCACCCATCCTTATCAAACCTTAATGGGAACGGGCGCACACAAACCAAAACTGGAAGCCAGTGACTACTTTATAGTAGTCGCTACTGCTCCAATGTCGACCTCGTGTTAGGGTAGAGTACCCGCCAAATTTAAGCATATTAATAAGCGGAGGAAAAGAAACCAACAGGGATTCCCTTAGTAAGGGCGACTGAACTGGGAAAAGCCCAGCGCATAACCTGGCGTCGTGACCCGGCGCCAGGGGTGTTGCGTTTCGGAGGGTCCGGCACGCAGTCTCTCACCGCCTAAGTTATGCTTGAAAGCGGCCACTACCCATGGAGGGTGACAGGCCCGTGTGGCGGCGCCCGCGAGGGTACACGAGAGATTGTCGGAAAGGGCCTCTCCGTAGAGTCGGGTTGCTTGAAAATGCAGCCCTAAGCAGGTGGTAAACTCCATCTAAGGCTAAATATGACCACGAGACCGATAGCGAACAAGTACCGTGAGGGAAAGTTGAAAAGAACTTTGAAGAGAGAGTTCAAGAGTACGTGAAACCGTTAAGAGCCAAACGGGTGGGACCTCGAAGGTCGAACCGAGGGGATTCAGCTCGTCGGCCAAAGCCGGCTGGACGTTGGGATTCGCTTATGCGACCCAGGAACTCTTGGGCGTGCCCACGTTCAAGCCGGCGCCGGCGGGCGTATTTCCCCTCGTGATGTAGGTCGCCGCGACCCGTTGCTGGGGACGTCTAAGGCCCGGGCGGACTGGTACCCCAACGTCGTGCACTTTTAGTGCCGGCGAAGGGGGAAACCTCCGGTGTCCTGGCTGCCCTGCGACGGTCGTGTAGCAGAGGGGCGCATCCACGCCAATACTTCCTCTCGCGGCGTGCAAAAGGTCGGTGACCCACCCGACCCGTCTTGAAACACGGACCAAGGAGTCTAACATGTGTGCGAGTCATTGGGCGCACTAAACCCAAAGGCGCAATGAAAGTGAAAGGGGGGTGTCCCGGCTTCGGTCGGTGGCGCCCTCCGGGGCCGATCCCTGACCGGCCGATGCCGCCGGGTCTCCCATACCAAAGCGAGGTCATTCCAAAAGAGGTGCGCGGGGTGAGTCCCTCTCCCCTGTTGTCTACCTCTGGCTTCGTGGGTTGCCCGGCGCGCTCGGTGGTCCGAGCATGCTCGCCTGTACGCAGGGGGGCGCAGGCCCGGGACTTGCCATACGACGCCGTCGCGCGAATCTGTTGTTGGCCTCATCGGCTCTGCTTGGGCTCTCGGTTGGTGTGCCGCGTGTCTTTGGGCGGGCTTTGGGCGGGGGCTTCACGGCTTCTTCCTGGGTTCGTCCGGCGCGGTTACGCCTTCTGATCCTGCTCTGTCCGGAGTGGCCTAGCGCGTGTGCTGTCGGCAAGTACCATGAGCAGACATGTTGGGACCCGAAAGATGGTGAACTATGCCTGGCCAGGATGAAGCCAGAGGAAACTCTGGTGGAGGTCCGTAGCAATTCTGACGTGCAAATCGATTGTCAGAGCTGGGTATAGGGGCGAAAGACTAATCGAACCATCTAGTAGCTGGTTCCCTCCGAAGTTTCCCTCAGGATAGCTGGTACTCGCGGAAACAAAGGAGTTTCATCCGGTAAAGCGAATGATTAGAGGTCTTGGGGACGAAACGTCCTCAACCTATTCTCAAACTTTAAATGGGTGAGATGCCGAGCTTGCTTGAATGCTGAAGCTTCGGCGACTAATCCGAGTATCTAGTGGGCCATTTTTGGTAAGCAGAACTGGCGCTGTGGGATGAACCAAACGTCGAGTTAAGGGGCCTAAACGAATGCTCATCTAGACCCCATCGAAAGGCGTTGGTTGCTATAGACAGCAGGACGGTGGCCATGGAAGTTGGAA
>JAXIVD010006638.1:0-12500 GCA_036785275.1 Cancer borealis | reverse complement strand
AAGTACGCAATAAAAAATTTCCAAACTAAGGCTCATTAAGAAAATCTGTTTGTAGCATTTACAAGCTCGCAGCCTACTCTATTTGCACTAAGAATATCAACGTTCTATCTTAAATACTAACACAAATACATGGTAGCATTAATAATTTTCACTCGTGGGCTCCAGCACATAGTTGCTTGTTTTAGGTAGTTTCACCTGGCCCGGTGAGATAGTCTAGGTTCATTACGGATATGTGGTGAGACAGGCTAGGAAAGTGTCTGTCTCTTTCTCTCTCTGTGTCTGTCTCTTTCTCTCTCTGTGTCTGTCTCTGTCTCTTTCTCTGTGTCTGTCTCTGTCTCTTTCTCTGTCTCTTTCTCTCTCTCTCTCTGTCTCTTTCTCTTTCTCTCTCTGTCTCTTTCTCTCTCTCTCTGTCTCTTTCTCTGTCTCTTTCTCTCCCTGTCTCTGTCTCTTTCTTTCTCTGTCTCTTTCTCTCTCTGTGTCTGTCTCTGTCTCTTTCTCTCTCTGTGTCTATCTCTGTCTCTTTCTTTCTCTTTCTCTCTCTGTGTCTGTCTCTGTCTCTTTCTCTCTCTCTCTGTGTCTATCTCTGTCTCTTTCTCTCTCTCTTTCTCTCCCTGTCTCTGTCTCTTTCTCTCTCTCTTTCTCTGTCTCTTTCTCTCTCTGTGTCTGTCTCTTTCTCTCTCTGTGTCTATCTCTGTCTCTTTCTCTCCCTGTCTCTTTCTCTCCCTGTCTCTTTCTCTCTCTGTGTCTATCTCTGTCTCTTTCTCTCCCTGTCTCTTTCTCTCTCTGTCTCTTTCTCTCCCTGTCTCTTTCTCTCTCTGTGTCTATCTCTGTCTCTTTCTCTCCCTGTCTCTTTCTCTCTCTGTGTCTATCTCTGTCTCTTTCTCTCCCTGTCTCTCTCTCTTTCTCTGTCTCTTTCTCTCTCTGTGTCTGTCTCTTTCTCTCTCTGTGTCTATCTCTGTCTCTCTCTGTGTCTATCTCTGTCTCTTTCTCTCCCTGTCTCTTTCTCTCTCTGTGTCTATCTCTGTCTCTTTCTCTCTCTGTCTCTTTCTCTTTCTCTCTCTCTGTCTCTTTCTCTTTCTCTTTCTCTCTCTGTCTCTTTCTCTCTCTGTGTCTGTCTCTGTCTCTTTCTCTCTCTGTGTCTGTCTCTTTCTCTCTCTCTGTCTCTTTCTCTTTCTCTCTCTGTCTCTTTCTCTCTCTGTCTCTTTCTCTCTCTGTGTCTGTCTCTTTCTCTTTCTTTCTGTCTCTTTCTCTCACTGTGTCTGTCTCTTTCTCTGTCTCTTTCTTTCTCTGTCTCTTTCTCTCTCTGTCTCTTTCTCTCTCTGTGTCTGTCTCTTTCTCTTTCTTTCTGTCTCTTTCTCTCACTGTGTCTGTCTCTTTCTCTTTCTTTCTGTCTCTTTCTCTCACTGTGTCTGTCTCTTTCTCTGTCTCTGTCTCTTTCTCTCTCTGTCTCTTTCTCTCTCTGTGTCTGTTTCTTTCTCTTTCTTTCTGTCTCTTTCTCTCACTGTGTCTGTCTCTGTCTCTTTCTCTCTCTGTGTCTGTTTCTTTCTCTTTCTTTCTGTCTCTTTCTCTCACTGTGTCTGTCTCTGTCTCTGTCTCTTTCTCTCTCTGTGTTTGTCTCGCGTCGCGCCGCCTCCTCCAATTTTAGTACGGGAAGGACTTACTATCCGTTACAGTTGCTAGAGGTAGGTAACCTTGTTCACTCAGAGCTCTCCCGCAGTCTCAATGCAGCAGGCGGTGAAACATTGTCCCGCGCCGCCTCCTCCAAGTTTAGTACGGGAAGGACTTACTATCCGTTACAGTTGCTAGAGGTAGGTAACCTTGTTCACTCAGAGCTCTCCCGCAGTCTCAATGCAGCAGGCGGTGAAACATTGTCCCGCGCCGCCTCCTCCAAGTTTAGTACGGTAAGGACTTACTATCCGTTACAGTTGCTAGAGGTTAGGTAACCTTGTTCACTCAGAGCCTCTCCCGCAGTCTCAATGCAGCAGGCGGTGAAACATTGTCCCGCGCCGCCTCCTCCAAGTTTAGTACGGCAAGGACTTACTATCCGTTACAGTTGCTAGAGGTAAGTAACCTTGTTCACTCAGAGCCTCTCCCGCAGTCTCAATGCAGCAGGCGGTGAAACATTGTCCGGCGCCGCCTCCTCCAAGTTTAGTACGGCAAGGACTTACTATCCGTTACAGTTGCTAGAGGTAGGTAACCTTGTTCAATCAGAGCTCTCCCGCAGTCTCAATGCAGCAGGCGGTGAAACATTGTCCCGCGCCGCCTCCTCCAAGTTTAGTACGGCAAGGACTTACTATCCGTTACAGTTGCTAGAGGTTAGGTAACCTTGTTCACTCAGAGCCTCTCCCGCAGTCTCAATGCAGCAGGCGGTGAAACATTGTCCCGCGCCGCCTCCTTCCAAGTTTAGTACGGCAAGGACTTACTATCCGTTACAGTTGCTAGAGGTAGGTAACCTTGTTCACTCAGAGCTCTCCCGCAGTCTCAATGCAGCAGGCGGTGAAACATTGTCCGGCGCCGCCTCCTCCAAGTTTAGTACGGGAAGGACTTACTATCCGTTACAGTTGCTAGAGGTAGGTAACCTTGTTCACTCAGAGCTCTCCCGCAGTCTCAATGCAGCAGGCGGTGAAACATTGTCCCGCGCCGCCTCCTCCAAGTTTAGTACGGTAAGGACTTACTATCCGTTACAGTTGCTAGAGGTTAGGTAACCTTGTTCACTCAGAGCCTCTCCCGCAGTCTCAATGCAGCAGGCGGTGAAACATTGTCCCGCGCCGCCTCCTCCAAGTTTAGTACGGCAAGGACTTACTATCCGTTACAGTTGCTAGAGGTAGGTAACCTTGTTCACTCAGAGCTCTCCCGCAGTCTCAATGCAGCAGGCGGTGAAACATTGTCCCGCGCCGTCTCCTCCAAGTTTAGTACGGGAAGGACTTACTATCCGTTACAGTTGCTAGAGGTAGGTAACCTTGTTCACTCAGAGCCTCTCCCGCAGTTATAGTGCGAGATGGTATCTCCATACATTGCTTAACGGCTAGTTACCACCTTGACGGAAGAAAACTGCGGGAGAGGCGAGCCTTGTCGCTAAGAGACTCACAATCTGGCCGTGATTAGAAATGTTGTAGTCTTACCAAATATTACCAGACTACCAGATATCACTAAGAAAAACTGAGTATACCATCGTCTTCGTCATACAATGATGCACATGATGAAATAAAAAAAATAACATTAAAACGACATTTGCTACAAAATAATTGAAGGAAAAAAAAATAGCGCATAAAGAATTTTTTCAAATGTTCTCCTTCAACTCGCTGTTTCTCACATTTATTAAGCTCGTATTGTATTTTCAAATCCAGGTTCATAATCTGCACTCATTGACGATCAGTATGATGTACCATAACAACTGATATAAAATATTGTAGTTGGTTAAAAAGGCAGATAAAAAAATACTGTCAAATCTACAAGAAAACCGTCCAAGGCGGGTTTTCAAGGATTCGAATTTAACGACCATTTAAACCACTCATTATTTTTTCCACCACCATGTGTTACATACCGTAGCCATCAGCAAGCCTTCCACTACTCGAAGCAATAATTGGAAATTCAATGTAAGCTAATATAACCGAGTTACGAAGTGGTGAAGCACAACATGTCAAAACATTTCTTTATGCGCTATTTCATTCTACCTCGATTATATTCTAATAGATAAAGAAATAAAGCTGTCAATTGTAGCTCATCATATGCACCATTCTATCACCTACACGATGGTTGTTTTCATTTTTCTAACCGACGTCTGACACTTCCGTAATAACCGATAATATTGCAACATTGTTCAACTCCATCCTCACGTCGACCCCAACCCTCACTCTCCCGGTCTTACACACCGGGAACACCTCTCACACGCCTTAACTAACACAGCGCCTCACACACACACACACACACACACACACACACACACACACAAAAAGATATATATATTTAAATCAATTCAACAAATAGAACATAGAAATCGATTCAGTTACTACTACTAACCCTCCCGATATGTAAGAGCGGGAACACCTCTCACACGCCTTATTAACTAACTAACACACAGCAGCGTCACACACACAAATACATAGAGAAGACATTAAACAAAACACACAAATTCAATCACGCACTAGTAACAACACAACAACACGGTCTTTTTATAAGTCCAAATAGGAACATGTGTGGCTTGTGGACAAACAAAAACGCTAAACAGATGCATATCCGAAGGGTGGTTTTAAAAAAAGTACGGAATTCGATAAAGAATTCCATTTTTTTATCTCCACGGATACGCAAATGTGGCGGCAAACATTATACCTCTTGTATACAGCAGAAAAAAACAATTAACATACTGTAAAGCTTGATACTACTACGTTTACCTTGTACAAACAATGTCCCGGGCTCGCAACAGAGGAGGCAGTCGGGGTGCGAGAAACTTATCGTGGCTCTACCGCTCTCAGTCGCCGCCCGGCGCTGCCAACGGGGGAGAAACCAGTCACGAGAAACAATGGAGTGTGTGTATAGTGAGCCTCCTATATCTCCCGCGCTGCCAACCTGGAGACAGCAAGGAGTGACGAGAGAGAGTGTATAGCGAGCCGCCTCGCTCTCCCGCGCTGCCAACGTGGGGACAGCAAGGAGTGACGAGAGTGGGTGTATAACGAGCCGCCTCGCTCTCCCGCGCTGCCAACGTGGAGACAGCAAGGAGTGACGAGAGAGAGTGTATAGTGAGCCGCCCCGCTCTCCCGCGCTGCCAACGTGGAGACAGCAAGGAGTGACGAGAGAGAGGGTATAGCGAGCCGTCCCGCTCTCCCGCGCTGCCAACGTGGAGATGGCAAGGAGTGACGAGAGAGAGTGTATAGTGAGCCGTCCCGCTCTCCCGCGCTGCCAACGTGGAGATGGCAAGGAGTGACGAGAGAGAGTGTATAGTGAGCCGTCCCGCTCTCCCGCGCTGCCAACGTGGAGACGGCAAGGAGTGACGAGAGAGAGTGTATAGTGAGCCGTCCCGCTCTCCCGCGCTGCCAACGTGGAGACGGCAAGGAGTGACGAGAGAGAGTGTATAGCGAGCCGTCCCGCTCTCCCGCGCTGCCAACGTGGAGACAGCAAGGAGTGACGAGAGAGAGGGTATAGCGAGCCGTCCCGCTCTCCCGCGCTGCCAACGTGGAGATGGCAAGGAGTGACGAGAGAGAGTGTATAGTGAGCCGTCCCGCTCTCCCGCGCTGCCAACGTGGAGATGGCAAGGAGTGACGAGAGAGAGTGTATAGTGAGCCGCCCCGCTCTCCCGCGCTGCCAACGTGGAGACAGCAAGGAGTGACGAGAGAGAGGGTATAGCGAGCCGTCCCGCTCTCCCGCGCTGCCAACGTGGAGATGGCAAGGAGTGACGAGAGAGAGTGTATAGCGAGCCGTCCCGCTCTCCCGCGCTGCCAACGTGGGGACAGCAAGGAGTGACGAGAGGGAATATATAGCGAGCCGCCCCGCTCTCCCGCGCTGGCCAACGTGGAGACAGCAAGGAGTGACGAGAGAGAGTGGAGAAAATGTTTCTCCCGGGCTAGGAAGACGGGACATGCTCGGTAGGCGATGGGTGAGCGCGGGATGGAGTTGCCAGTGAGGAGAATCGGTCTCCCGCGCTACCAGCGCGGGGAGTTGCCGGCGGAGCGGGGCTGGTTTTGGACACGAGAACGGGCCGAGCGGGGCCCAAAGTGGCTTAAAATTTCCAATGTGGAGCGCGGGGCCAACTCGCCCCGCTCTCTTTCATGCTGCACCAAGCTTGGGCGCGGTAAAGGTAGCCGCTACCCCCAGGGAAGACTAACACGAGTTCGACCTGAAAAATATAGTAGGGAGGCGAGGTTGCTGGATCAACCTCAGTGCCGTCCCTCACGCTGAATGCTGCATACGTGCGTCAGACATCAGTCCTAACCACTTGGTTCTCTCTACCTATTACTAAGAAGGTACCGAGGCTATATACTAAGGGTGGCGGTTAGTGATTGAGATGCACTGGTGACGACCATTGGCACATCGAGCGTGTTAACGTGGTGGCGTAAAACACTGCTAGAGAGAGCAAAGGCCACGCACAACTTATATATATTTCTATATATATACGTATACATATGAACCACCCACATATTCTGCGTGCAGACTTTTACGACTGTCTCATGCAACACCCCCTCTCCTTTTGGAAGAGAAGCTCCACGGCATTAGCTGTGGCTCCTCGTGGCGGCGCACATGATGATATGGTGTTAGCTAAAGCGGGGAGCCTTCAATGCAGCGACCCCTCTTACTTTGTGATGGTTACTCCACTACCCGTGCGATAACTCATCCCGTAGGTTAAAGAATCATCACTTTAACCTCTCTACACTGACGCAGCTTCTAACGAACGGTCAGTTGGAACGAAGCACACTTTTGTTTCTTTTCGTGAGCAAAGACGGGTTATAAACGTTTCCCAGCAGCTTACAACTACTACCACAAACTTGGATGGTGTAACGTACGTTATTCACCATTCAAGCTCCCTTAGCTCTAAGGGGGGAATGGAAAGTAACGTACGTTACACCATCCAAGTTTGTGGTAGTAGTTGTAAGCTGCTGGGAAACGTTTATAACCCGTCTTTGCTCACGAAAAGAAACAAAAGTGTGCTTCGTTCCAACTGACCGTTCGTTAGAAGCTGCGTCAGTGTAGAGAGGTTAAAGTGATGATTCTTTAACCTACGGGATGAGTTATCGCACGGGTAGTGGAGTAACCATCACAAAGTAAGAGGGGTCGCTGCATTGAAGGCTCCCCGCTTTAGCTAACACCATATCATCATGTGCGCCGCCACGAGGAGCCACAGCTAATGCCGTGGAGCTTCTCTTCCAAAAGGAGAGGGGGTGTTGCATGAGACAGTCGTAAAAGTCTGCACGCAGAATATGTGGGTGGTTCATATGTATACGTATATATATAGAAATATATATAAGTTGTGCGTGGCCTTTGCTCTCTCTAGCAGTGTTTTACGCCACCACGTTAACACGCTCGATGTGCCAATGGTCGTCACCAGTGCATCTCAATCACTAACCGCCACCCTTAGTATATAGCCTCGGTACCTTCTTAGTAATAGGTAGAGAGAACCAAGTGGTTAGGACTGATGTCTGACGCACGTATGCAGCATTCAGCGTGAGGGACGGCACTGAGGTTGATCCAGCAACCTCGCCTCCCTACTATATTTTTCAGGTCGAACTCGTGTTAGTCTTCCCTGGGGGTAGCGGCTACCTTTACCGCGCCCAAGCTTGGTGCAGCATGAAAGAGAGCGGGGCGAGTTGGCCCCGCGCTCCACATTGGAAATTTTAAGCCACTTTGGGCCCCGCTCGGCCCGTTCTCGTGTCCAAAACCAGCCCCGCTCCGCCGGCAACTCCCCGCGCTGGTAGCGCGGGAGACCGATTCTCCTCACTGGCAACTCCATCCCGCGCTCACCCATCGCCTACCGAGCATGTCCCGTCTTCCTAGCCCGGGAGAAACATTTTCTCCACTCTCTCTCGTCACTCCTTGCTGTCTCCACGTTGGCCAGCGCGGGAGAGCGGGGCGGCTCGCTATATATTCCCTCTCGTCACTCCTTGCTGTCCCCACGTTGGCAGCGCGGGAGAGCGGGACGGCTCGCTATACACTCTCTCTCGTCACTCCTTGCCATCTCCACGTTGGCAGCGCGGGAGAGCGGGACGGCTCGCTATACCCTCTCTCTCGTCACTCCTTGCTGTCTCCACGTTGGCAGCGCGGGAGAGCGGGGCGGCTCACTATACACTCTCTCTCGTCACTCCTTGCCATCTCCACGTTGGCAGCGCGGGAGAGCGGGACGGCTCACTATACACTCTCTCTCGTCACTCCTTGCCATCTCCACGTTGGCAGCGCGGGAGAGCGGGACGGCTCGCTATACCCTCTCTCTCGTCACTCCTTGCTGTCTCCACGTTGGCAGCGCGGGAGAGCGGGACGGCTCGCTATACACTCTCTCTCGTCACTCCTTGCCGTCTCCACGTTGGCAGCGCGGGAGAGCGGGACGGCTCACTATACACTCTCTCTCGTCACTCCTTGCCGTCTCCACGTTGGCAGCGCGGGAGAGCGGGACGGCTCACTATACACTCTCTCTCGTCACTCCTTGCCATCTCCACGTTGGCAGCGCGGGAGAGCGGGACGGCTCACTATACACTCTCTCTCGTCACTCCTTGCCATCTCCACGTTGGCAGCGCGGGAGAGCGGGACGGCTCGCTATACCCTCTCTCTCGTCACTCCTTGCTGTCTCCACGTTGGCAGCGCGGGAGAGCGGGGCGGCTCACTATACACTCTCTCTCGTCACTCCTTGCTGTCTCCACGTTGGCAGCGCGGGAGAGCGAGGCGGCTCGTTATACACCCACTCTCGTCACTCCTTGCTGTCCCCACGTTGGCAGCGCGGGAGAGCGAGGCGGCTCGCTATACACTCTCTCTCGTCACTCCTTGCTGTCTCCAGGTTGGCAGCGCGGGAGATATAGGAGGCTCACTATACACACACTCCATTGTTTCTCGTGACTGGTTTCTCCCCCGTTGGCAGCGCCGGGCGGCGACTGAGAGCGGTAGAGCCACGATAAGTTTCTCGCACCCCGACTGCCTCCTCTGTTGCGAGCCCGGGACATTGTTTGTACAAGGTAAACGTAGTAGTATCAAGCTTTACAGTATGTTAATTGTTTTTTTCTGCTGTATACAAGAGGTATAATGTTTGCCGCCACATTTGCGTATCCGTGGAGATAAAAAAATGGAATTCTTTATCGAATTCCGTACTTTTTTTAAAACCACCCTTCGGATATGCATCTGTTTAGCGTTTTTGTTTGTCCACAAGCCACACATGTTCCTATTTGGACTTATAAAAAGACCGTGTTGTTGTGTTGTTACTAGTGCGTGATTGAATTTGTGTGTTTTGTTTAATGTCTTCTCTATGTATTTGTGTGTGTGACGCTGCTGTGTGTTAGTTAGTTAATAAGGCGTGTGAGAGGTGTTCCCGCTCTTACATATCGGGAGGGTTAGTAGTAGTAACTGAATCGATTTCTATGTTCTATTTGTTGAATTGATTTAAATATATATATCTTTTTGTGTGTGTGTGTGTGTGTGTGTGTGTGTGTGTGTGTGTGAGGCGCTGTGTTAGTTAAGGCGTGTGAGAGGTGTTCCCGGTGTGTAAGACCGGGAGAGTGAGGGTTGGGGTCGACGTGAGGATGGAGTTGAACAATGTTGCAATATTATCGGTTATTACGGAAGTGTCAGACGTCGGTTAGAAAAATGAAAACAACCATCGTGTAGGTGATAGAATGGTGCATATGATGAGCTACAATTGACAGCTTTATTTCTTTATCTATTAGAATATAATCGAGGTAGAATGAAATAGCGCATAAAGAAATGTTTTGACATGTTGTGCTTCACCACTTCGTAACTCGGTTATATTAGCTTACATTGAATTTCCAATTATTGCTTCGAGTAGTGGAAGGCTTGCTGATGGCTACGGTATGTAACACATGGTGGTGGAAAAAATAATGAGTGGTTTAAATGGTCGTTAAATTCGAATCCTTGAAAACCCGCCTTGGACGGTTTTCTTGTAGATTTGACAGTATTTTTTTATCTGCCTTTTTAACCAACTACAATATTTTATATCAGTTGTTATGGTACATCATACTGATCGTCAATGAGTGCAGATTATGAACCTGGATTTGAAAATACAATACGAGCTTAATAAATGTGAGAAACAGCGAGTTGAAGGAGAACATTTGAAAAAATTCTTTATGCGCTATTTTTTTTTCCTTCAATTATTTTGTAGCAAATGTCGTTTTAATGTTATTTTTTTTATTTCATCATGTGCATCATTGTATGACGAAGACGATGGTATACTCAGTTTTTCTTAGTGATATCTGGTAGTCTGGTAATATTTGGTAAGACTACAACATTTCTAATCACGGCCAGATTGTGAGTCTCTTAGCGACAAGGCTCGCCTCTCCCGCAGTTTTCTTCCGTCAAGGTGGTAACTAGCCGTTAAGCAATGTATGGAGATACCATCTCGCACTATAACTGCGGGAGAGGCTCTGAGTGAACAAGGTTACCTACCTCTAGCAACTGTAACGGATAGTAAGTCCTTCCCGTACTAAACTTGGAGGAGACGGCGCGGGACAATGTTTCACCGCCTGCTGCATTGAGACTGCGGGAGAGCTCTGAGTGAACAAGGTTACCTACCTCTAGCAACTGTAACGGATAGTAAGTCCTTGCCGTACTAAACTTGGAGGAGGCGGCGCGGGACAATGTTTCACCGCCTGCTGCATTGAGACTGCGGGAGAGGCTCTGAGTGAACAAGGTTACCTAACCTCTAGCAACTGTAACGGATAGTAAGTCCTTACCGTACTAAACTTGGAGGAGGCGGCGCGGGACAATGTTTCACCGCCTGCTGCATTGAGACTGCGGGAGAGCTCTGAGTGAACAAGGTTACCTACCTCTAGCAACTGTAACGGATAGTAAGTCCTTCCCGTACTAAACTTGGAGGAGGCGGCGCCGGACAATGTTTCACCGCCTGCTGCATTGAGACTGCGGGAGAGCTCTGAGTGAACAAGGTTACCTACCTCTAGCAACTGTAACGGATAGTAAGTCCTTGCCGTACTAAACTTGGAAGGAGGCGGCGCGGGACAATGTTTCACCGCCTGCTGCATTGAGACTGCGGGAGAGGCTCTGAGTGAACAAGGTTACCTAACCTCTAGCAACTGTAACGGATAGTAAGTCCTTGCCGTACTAAACTTGGAGGAGGCGGCGCGGGACAATGTTTCACCGCCTGCTGCATTGAGACTGCGGGAGAGCTCTGATTGAACAAGGTTACCTACCTCTAGCAACTGTAACGGATAGTAAGTCCTTGCCGTACTAAACTTGGAGGAGGCGGCGCCGGACAATGTTTCACCGCCTGCTGCATTGAGACTGCGGGAGAGGCTCTGAGTGAACAAGGTTACTTACCTCTAGCAACTGTAACGGATAGTAAGTCCTTGCCGTACTAAACTTGGAGGAGGCGGCGCGGGACAATGTTTCACCGCCTGCTGCATTGAGACTGCGGGAGAGGCTCTGAGTGAACAAGGTTACCTAACCTCTAGCAACTGTAACGGATAGTAAGTCCTTACCGTACTAAACTTGGAGGAGGCGGCGCGGGACAATGTTTCACCGCCTGCTGCATTGAGACTGCGGGAGAGCTCTGAGTGAACAAGGTTACCTACCTCTAGCAACTGTAACGGATAGTAAGTCCTTCCCGTACTAAACTTGGAGGAGGCGGCGCGGGACAATGTTTCACCGCCTGCTGCATTGAGACTGCGGGAGAGCTCTGAGTGAACAAGGTTACCTACCTCTAGCAACTGTAACGAGATAGTAAGTCTTCCCGTACTATTGCGCGCGCGAGACAAACACAAGAGATGTAGAAAGAGACGAGTAGAACAGACGACAGTGAGAGAAAAGAGAAAGAAAGAAGAGAGAAGAGAACTGACACAGATAGAAACAGAGACGTAGAGAAGATGTCGGAAATGAGAGAGGATGAAGCAGACGCGAGACAGACACAGAGAGAGAAACGTGACAGAGACAAGAGACAGACACAGTGAGAGAAAGAGACAGAGAAAGAGAAAGAGACAGACACAGTGAAGAGAAAGAGACAGTAGAGCTGACACAGAAGAAAGAGACAGTAGAGAAAGAGAAAGAAAAAGACAAGAGAATAGAGTAACTGAGAAACGTACAGTAAGAGAGAAAAGAACAGACTCAGAGAAAAGAGACAGAAAGAAAGAAAGAGACAGACACAGTGAGGAGAAAGAGAGACAGAAAGGAAAAAGAGAACAGAACAGAACAGAGAAAGAGACATGAGAAGAGAGACAGAGAAGAGAAAGAGACAGAGAAAGAAGAGACATGAGAAGAGACAGATAAGAGAAAGAGACAGACACAGAGAGAAAGAGACAGAGAGACAAGAGAAAAGAAGAAAGAGACAGAGAGTAGAGAAGAGACAGACACGAGAGAAAAGAGACAGAACAGAGAGAGAAAGAGAAAGAGACAGAAAGAGAGAGAAAGAGGACAGAGAGAAGAAGAGAGAAAGAGACAGAAGAATAAGAGACAGAGATAGACACAGAGAAGAAGAGAACAGAAGAGAGACAGAGAGACACAGAGAGACAGAAGAGACAGCAGAAATAGAGACAATAGGATAGAAGAGACGAGGAGAAGAGAAGAGGACAGAGAGAGAAAGTGACAGAGTTAGACACAGGAGAGTTAGAGACAGAGATGAGAGACAAGATAGACATGAGAAAGATCAGGAGTAGACAGAGACGAGGAGAAGTAGACACAGAGAGAGAAAAGGAACGACAGAGAGAGAAAGAGAACAGGAGAAGAGGAGAGGACAGGAGAGAGAAAGAGACAGAGATAGGACACAGAGAGAGAAAGAGACAGAGCACAGAGAGAAAGAGACAGAGAGAGAGAGAGAAAGAGACAGAGACAGGGTAGAGAAGAGAGAG
>JAXIVD010006637.1:7500-17500 GCA_036785275.1 Cancer borealis | reverse complement strand
CAAATAAAAATGGCTCCCACACCTACAAGTGAAGACACATGTAAAAAGGAAGAAACACTCAATACGTGATAGATTACACGTGACACAAAGGCTTGAACATGAACATTGGCAGAAAATACATCATTTCAACATTGATGTCTCTACGATCTCCAACACTGTATCAAAGAAGACAAAGCTATCCAAGTTTGTCACAAGAAGCTGTTCTACATTAACAGATGTCAAAAACAAACAAACTATGAGGTGATGTACAAATGGTTTGCTTCCAAGAGAACAGAATAATCGTACATGTATTTACACACTTTTCAAAGGTGTCCTCCAAATAGTACAAAAATACAGCAATTCAAATTACCACCAGTCCCTTGCCTTTCAGATTACAGGACATTTACTGTATTTATGACTAATACTTCCTTCCTGAAGTGTCTTGGTTAGATCCTGTGCAAACATGGAAGCATACAAGGTGAAGTGATGCAAGGAGCTGTACAAGGGAGGGAAGGGTGGACAGTGAAAGTAATGAAATGGTGTACAACAAATATAATATGTCTAGTAAAGATGAAGGAATGGAATATAAAGTGATTGAAAGGGTCAAATGCAACCCCTTAGATGGTTTAGTCACAGAGAGAATGGCTCAGATTGAAATGAATGACAAAGTGAGTATACATGAGTAAGGTGGAGGCAGTGGCTGTAACAAGATGACATCCAGTGAAATGGGAGGACAGTGCTGCCAGACATAAAAGAAAGGGATGAGAGAAAATGGAGATAATCAGAGAATGCAAGGAAGAAAAATAAGTTTATTCTATAGTTCGGTTGTCTCTGATGTCTCGTTCCCTTCTTGAACGTCCCTCAAAGTTGATGGCCACAGCTGAAGACTCCTCCATCTACAAGACCATTGTCGTTGTGGAGGGACTTCAGGACCACAGATTGTGGCCCAATGTAGTGTTGCCTCAGACTTCAGTCTCTGGTCTAATACATTTCTGCTTGGTCCATTTTCTCTTCTAGCTTTATTTCCCTTTGTTTCATCTGTCTTTTCTTCCTAACCTCCCACTATCCCCTTTTCCTAAAGTGTGGTAGCCGTGCTGAGAGGATGAAAGGCCAACTTTGAGTTCAGTCATGAACGGCCTGAGTGTGTCATGGGCACAGTATACCTTCCCTTTTTCATTGCCCTTACTCTCCATGGAGGTTGTGGGGAACAGATCAGTTACATCCCCACTTACACTCAGCTCATCATGAACAATAATTAAGATTTAAAACTAACAAGAACATTGGTGAATGCACCTCAAAAAATTCATCCTTCCAACTTCCCTGGCTTCAACAAGGGCATGCCTCCGACCTCGATTCTGAAAATACGTTGAACCACCTGTCAAATCCCTCACATATTTCACCTCCTCTTGTATCTCTTTCCCTAACATCAATAACAACACTAACACCAACCCTTCCATCAACATCTGTATCTTCCTCCAGTATAACCAACTTAGAACCATATATACATCTAAAAAGTAAAACCACTCACTAATCTTCTACTCTGACCTCTTCCTCTTCCATAACCCAGACTGTTCCCTCCTCCTCTCACCCTCGCCCACGTCCATCCACTACCACTAATCACTTTCCTTTATCCATCATATTTGGTCCTCGCCGATGGAACAAATACTTCCATATCCCGTTCATGCTCCCTACTCAAAAATCACTTTCCAATTTCAGAAATGCATCCAAAGACAGGTGGGAAGGGTAACCTTCCACACACGACCTGACATCTTGCCTAGTCATTGTTGATTCAAAATTCCAAACTGAAGCTATGCTCACCCTCAAAGAGTAACCTTTCCCAGTGTCCTCTGATACCCAACTCAACACTCGTACTGGTACTGTTCTCATACCCAATGAACTCTGTCCAGTCACTTGGCCTGACTGTTCTACTGAGCTCTGAACTGATTGCAGACCAACATGATATTACTCATGTGTCCTGCTTTACTGTTAACCCTCGTGACTGCCACAAGTACCCAGCAAATATTGCAAAAATTACATTCAAAGGACAAGGTCTTCCAGACAGTGTATACATAGGTGGGATCTTCTGTAAGGTGAAACCTTACATTCCTCCCTCTCGTCAGCGCCAAAATTGCTGGAGATTTGGACATCTAGTAAAATACTGTAGATCCACTGCACGTTGCCCTCTCTGTGCCTCACCTGGCCATATCCGTACAAACTGCCCTTCAACAATACACATTTGTGCAAACTGTACTCAAGAACATAATGTCTTTTTCTGACACTGTCCCATCTGCAAGTTTGAATCAGAGGTTGCTGCCCTGCACTATAAACATGACCTAACTCTCAAAAGAAGCTAGACAAGAAACCCGTCTCTGTGGCTTCCAACAGGTTCCTCTCTCTGTGTATCTCCACCAACACCCTCGGACCACATCCAGCACTACCTTTCCCTCTACTGCATCCCATCCTCCTTCCTACACTCACACCTCCTCCTCCTCCGCTCCTTGTTCCTTCATCTAACACAATTACCTCTTCCTCTGCTGTAACCCTCCCTTCATCCCCACCTCTTGCTTCTTCACTTCTATCACCAATCCTGCTGTTCCTTCAGTGCCAGTGACTAATAATTTTTCTTTACTAAACCCTGACACCCCAACCTCTACTCCTTCAACTTCGCTCCTCTCACTCATCGTATTCTTACACCAATCAAGCGTCACTCCTGTGCTTCCCTTCCAAAACCATCTACTGATCCTACTTCATCCTTAATCACTAAAACTTCTTCCCTATATTCTTCTATCAAGAAAACCTTGACTCCCACTGTCTTCTCTCCTCCTTGCCCAAGTGAAACCATGTCTGACATTGAAGCTTTTATAGCAAAACCTTTCATTGATGCCTCACTTCCCTCTCCATTCTCTATCTCATAACATTCAAATTCCCATAACACTATGTGTTCCAGCAATAGTTCACGCTCTGCCCCGTTACTTTCCCCCACTCCCCTATCCCCTCCACCTACTTCTACATCTCCCACATCTTCCTCTCTCCCTTCCCTATCACCCTTTTTATCCTCTTTCCTTCTAACCTTTTCAGTTACATCTACTAGAAAATCTTTTCTTGACTATCCTTTACCTCCTGGATTCTCTCATGAATCCCAATTATATAATTCCTCTCTCCAAGATCCGTCCTTTTCCTTACATTAATACCTCCTGCTTCTGATCAGCCCGCCTCTAATGATCCAAGAACGATACAAAAGAAGTACAGTTTTCCCCAAAGAAGTAAAGATATATGAAATGAACTGAAGGAAGAGGTGATAATGGCAAAGAATGTACATCAACTAAAGGAAAAACTGGACATATATAGATACTGAGACAGGACCACACGAGTGTAGCTCAGGCCCTGTATAATACAACTAGGTAAATACAGGATGTAAATAGGATAAGGAGTAATGAAAAAGAGCAACCCACCAAATAACTGCAGAAAAAAAATCACAGAATGAAGCAAAGATTATGAGTCCAGAAGAAAAGAACTAAATAATTAAAAAAGCAAAAATAAAGAAAAATAAGTCTGATGAAAGGAGACAAACAGTAAAGATACAACACAAAATTATCATAAAGATACATCAACACAGAGAGATAAGAAAAAACACACAGCCAATACCTTTATCTTGTGAGTCTCAATATCATTCATGATGTTTGATTTGAGTTTGTTGATCTCCGGTTTGGTGAGTGTGTCAGACTTGGCAATGACGGGCACAATGTTCACTTTCCTGTGCAGGCGACGCATGAACTCCACATCCATCTGCCGCAGCCTGGGAGGGGGGGGGGGGAAAGGGGAGGAGTGATTATGTGGTTTGTAATTCAGTGAGTTGTTAGAGTAAAAGTACAGAACGTGGCACGTCTCTATATGTTAAGCATGTGATGATTAATGATGACTTCTTACCAATCTGCATTAGCTGGGTGGAAAGCATGAGAGTATGGGATAATACTAGAGTTTGTCATTTGCTTTATACAGTCACGGTTTAATATTTGTATATTGTCATTGTATAAGATTTTTTCATCCAGAATATTCCACACAGTAAATAAGAACACACACACACACACACACACACACACACACACACACACACACACACACACACACACACACACACACACACACACACACACACACACACACACACATCCACACATACTATTGATATAATATTTTCCCCTAACTTATACGTCCATGAGGGTCTCATTGCACTTTTTCCCATTTCCAATACATGGCATTTTTTTTCATTAAATTGCATTTCCCATGTGTTGCTCCATTCATATATCTTGTTTATATCATTCTGTAGCTCCTCACAATCCTTGTGGTTTCCTATCTTTCTTAGTAATTTTGCATCATCTGCAAACAAACTTATGTAACTGCTTACTCCTTCTGTCATGTCATTTACATATATTAAAAACATTATTGGTGCCAAAACTGATCCCTGTGGTACTCCACTTTTCACTTCTCTTCATTCTGATTGATCATCCTTTACTACTGTTCTCATTTCCCTTCCTTTGAGGTAGTGTTCCATCCAGTTTTTTAATGTTCCTTTCAATCCTCCAATGTGTTCCAATTTTCATAGTAATCTCCTGTGCGGAACCTTATCAAATGCCTTTTTAAGTCTAAATATATGCAATCCGCCTATCCATCTCTTTCTTGTGTTATAGCTATCACTTTTGAAAGAAAACATAAGTTGGTGACACATAACCTTCCTGTTTTGAATCCAAATAATCCATCTGTTATTATTCCTTCTCTTTCTAAGTAATCAGTCCATTGTTTCTTGATGACCTTCTCACATATTTTGCACACTATGCCGCTCAATGACACTGGTCTATAATTAAGTGATTCTTCTTTGTTTCCATTCTTGTAAATAGGCATTATATCAGCTCTTTTCCATTCTTTGGGGACTTTTTCTGTTTTAATAGAACACTCAATTATATCATGAATTGGTGTCTACACTCCTTCAATATGTATCCTGATACGCCATCTGGTCTTATTGCTTTTCTTTCATACAATTCCTTCATCATTTCTTTTATCTCTTCTCTATTTATTCTGATGTCTCACAGCTCATTTTTTCTTTTTTGTCCTTGTGGCTTTTTAGTCAGATACTGTTGTATGTAACTACTTTCTGAAAATTCTTATTCAGTACTTTACTCATTTCTTTCAGGTTCTCATATATTTCATTATTTTCCTTCAACCGAGCTACACTTTCTGTATGCTTTATTTTTCCATTAATAAATCTATAAAACAGCTTTGGTTCTTCCTTGCATTTGTCAATTAAATATTTTTCATATCTCTTCTCTTCTTTCCCTTAGGCTACATATTCATTCCTTTTACGTTTACATTCTTCTTTCCCTTTCTGAACCAATTTTCTTTTCATTCTCTTCCAGAGCACAAATAAAGTTAATGATTTAATGGTTATGAAGAAAATAATTAAAAGGGAAAGGAACAAGTTGTAAATTAAATTAGCTAGCGTGAAGTGGAAGTGGATAGCGTGGAAGGAGAATCACAAGGAACCAGGAAATGGTGTCAATTCTCACTTTACAACCAGCCACTAAACTATGAACCTTGATTCTTTGGCTGCATACTTTACACTCTACAAAACCTCATAAGTGGTAAGCTAACATCTGTACTATTATGTTAAAGTAAATTAATGCCCCAAAGTATTTATATGATGTTGATATTAAAACTAAATGGATGGTGGCATACAGGATTCCCCTTTCCTATCTTGGAATGAAAGCCAACGAGACTTGAACACCAAGCAGTCCATAGTGAACGTATCAAACATATCAGAGACTTCTGATGGACACCCACACCTACCACAAGTTAGTGTGCAATTCCACCGTCACTCAGCTAAGTGGAGCAATAACAGAGAAAAAACTCATATACAAATTTCCATCAGTGATATAAAACATCTAATCAAAAGGAAATTCAGGAAGAGGATATCATTCCTTCCCTTGTCACGGTAATGAGACAAAAGACAAGATAAATAAGTGTGAGTGTGACTAGTGGTGGGAGTGGAACAACAGAGTTGGTGGCACCATTACTACACATTTTGGCTGACCGATGGTGACACATTATATGGTTGATGGTGCAATATAGTTGGTAGGCAATGGTGGTACTACAAATACAACTTCAAATATCTATGCTCATCTCTGCTTGTAGCAGTATAAGTTTGAGCTTCTAAGCCACTGGGGACAACCTACACATTTTGGGTCCACTCCACTCACCCGTGGCCATACGGAGGCACAAAGTAGAGGCAACAGTGTACTCGATGATCCTGGATATTTTTGCGGTTAAGGCCTGATTCATCCTGGAAGAACTTGTTGAACTGTTCATCCACGTACCGCTCCACTGTCTTCCAACCTTCCTCACAGTTGACAGCATCTCCAAACCCTGCAACAGGTAGATAGTTTAATTAATTGAGCAGCTCAAGTACTTTGTACACCCATACAGAGTGAAAGCTAACTGTCAATACATTGTGAAATCATAAAGAATACAGTACAAATGATGAGATAAGTGAGCAGAAGTATACATCCTTGTCTGATCCTACTCAAGCATGTATAGGTAAAGGAAGTAATGAACTGAACGAATATGTTGAAGGCAAGGAATGTGTGATTAGGCTGAAGGAATGAACAGGCGTGAAAATGATGTTCAAATGTACCACATTAAGGTGATTACCAGGACAAAAGTAGGAGTAAATTACATGATGATGATATGTATGAGTCAGGTCAATGGTGTGAGTGTGAGTGGAAGAGTCTGTGTAAATTGAGAAGGCAGAATAAGCAGAATACTTAGAGAGACATGAAGGGTGAGACAACGAGATGATTAGTGTTAGTATGTGCTAAGATGAAGTGTATAAAGATTAGCACATAGATATTTGTGCTATAACTACATAACTACTCTGTACAAGGAGTTCCAAGATTAATGAACATCCTCACTCCTTCCCATGCATCTAACAGCGTTTTTGACCACAAGCATCAAGCAACATTCACCTGGTGTGTCAACAACAGTCAAGCGAAGTTTGACGCCTTGCTCTTCAATCTCTATAGTTTTCTTCTCTATGGTGACTGTCTTCTCAACCAAAGCTGTGAGGGTGGAGGCAACAATTAGTTACAATAGATACATTGCACATAATTTGGATGTTTACAATTAGGAGAATAAGTGACACTTAAAAAGGATTAGCAGTGCAGGGTTTAGTTCATTATTAATAGCTGGCTCCAGCCATGAAGGACTCACTAACACTAGAATGACTCTGCTCTTTACAATGTTGTCAGTGTTTGGTAATCATTTCACTAAATAACCAAATGACACGCTTAAATTTTTTACATCTACAGATTAACACAGCGTGGACCACCATGGTTGTGAGGCATGGCCTCTAAACTACACCATGTAAAACCAAGCAAGTAAACATTATCAAAAAGGAATTTGTTGTATTGATTCACACCAGAAAAAAAACAAGTAAAAGAGGCAACTTCTGCTGCGTATTGCTTACCAATAATAAACAAATAATAATGGTAAACAAAGGCTTGTATAAATAACTTTGGTTACATTTGTATCAAATCATACATATCTTTTTCTTATATGAAGAGGTAAAAGGCCAAGGAAAACAAAGAGAAAGATAGGAAAATCGGGCCTGACAAAACCATGATTTCTTAAGATTACAGTAACAGATCCCTAATATCTATTATCTATACATTCAATATATCCCTTATTAACTGGAGTTTCTGATGATTATAACACGTCTTTAATATTAAGTATTTTTTTTTTCAGTTTTGCTGCACATTTCATGACCACACGTTAACTATATTCATGTGTTTGAAGAATGTGTTGTGTCAGAATTAAAAAAAAAACCATTTATTTATTTGACAACACCATCCATTTTTAGGTTGGCCAGTTGAACCTTACAAATAAGGGTTAGGTAAAGTGCAGGATCTAGAGAGGGCGTTGGGGGAGCAGCTATGCACGTCCTTCAGAGAGATAAGGGCTGGGAGGTGATGGCAGAGGACATCTCTTGCCTCAGTGTTTGAAAAGTGTTGTTCCTTCTGATCCCCAGAGAACTGTCTCCTATATTAATGCAGTATTTATACACAAGATATTCCCTGTTTTTTTGTTTTTTTTAGTAAAGTCCTCACATTTCTGCCCCTTCTGATTTTTTAGAACATAAATTCTACAGCAAGTATAACAGTATTACAGCAGTGTTGTAGATCAGAGTTTAAATACAACAAAGTAAATTCAGTTAGAATCTTTGCATTGGCAGCATTGAGAGGAAGGAGTTAGGTATGACAGCTTCCAGAACATATACACCTGGGTTTCCAATGTGGTAATGCTGCAAATATAGGCCGACACACTTCATCTAGGTTATCCGTGTTCGCTCGTGGCTTGACTGGCAACATTTGTGCCTTGAGTTTGCTGTGCCGGGTTTTAAATCTTGGTCATCTCTAACAAGTCTTCAATTGCCTCCCACAGCTTCATTCTTACAGATCCTATATCAGTTTCATAGAAAATACAGCATCTGCATTGTTGCTGGTTAGAGGCAAGGTGAGATCAAGTTTATACAATGACTTAATGAGCAGAAAATAATGACCTGTGATTAGTTTAAGGCAGATGGACTTTTCTCCTCATTCACCCCGTCATATTGACAAACTTTGTGAGCGACCAGATGCTAGGTGGATGGGAAGGTGGGTGGCGGTAGAATTTATTTCCCCATGTTTGTTAAGTCAGGCGAGTGAGTCAGCCACTCGTGTTAATTGGCCTCTTTCAAGTGGAATCATTATTGGTTCCAGCCGTGTTTCATGTTTTCAAGTGGTTTGGACTATACAATCATAGGAGGAGAGAATGATATTTCTCAGTGTAAAAAAAAAACATGTAAGTGTTGCGTGAAGGTTGACCGAAGCTATTCCTATAATAATGTCATTATGAGCGTGTTCCCTGTCCTAAACGTTTAATTAGTCCTTACATGAGACCGCCAGAGAAGGAAAGGGAACACACTCAACGACCCAACACTCATTCCCGTCACGCCACTACCCGGTCTGGTCAGCTGCCTCGTCAGTCGTCACACGGGGGGTAAGACGTTCACCCCCGCTCCATCATCCCTCTCCTGTCCCGGGAGGCTGGTTCACTCGTTCGACACACCACTCTATAGTTTTGGCCAGGCCACCCGCCTCATCACGTGCGGGGGTGTGTAAGCTCTTACATCCACTCCACCCTCCATCTCCCGGGTTCCCACTACCCAAGGGCACGAGGTGAGTCTGGTTCACCGATGAAGCAGACAGCAGCCAGCCCTTACCAGACTAACACACACTGATTTTTCAGCCTTACTTGTCTAGCCGTCTGTTCTCATCACGGGAGTCCCGGTGCTTTGGGCAAGCCAGGACTCGCTGCTACCTATCTCCTGCTGTGGTGTGGGCTCCACCATCATCTTCCTCGTCGTTATTGGGCGACGAGAGTCATCGTCACCCACCGCCCGCTGTGAGATCAGGCACCGCAACGTCCTTCTATGTCGGTGTTGGACCACAAGAGTCATCGCTACCCACGTTGCTCCTCCAGCTTCAATTCATAACTATCCTATATCTGCCGCTCCTATGGAAGTCATTGTCATATATTCATTACAGGTGCCGCCGAGTCATCAAGGATCACAGGTTCACAGCCTTAGTATGCGTGGATCATTTAATTGCTTCGTCATTCTTGCTCTTGTAGCGCTAAAATGAATGGTAATATATTCGCTCATGCGATTGAAGTAGGTCATGCTGATCGATTGAAGAAAGTTTCTCCTAACTCGGTGGAGTCATTTTGTGAACCACAACAATGTCAACCGACAGATCTTCCCCGTCAAGCAGTTGCCAAGTTTATTAATGATAGTTATGGGTCCAAGCTGCGTACTGCTACCAAGTAATGAATAAGTACACACGTGGTGACATCACTTGCCTTGTTTTGACTCGCCTTCTTCTACCTTCCAACTGATATTCCTTCATGTACTATACATTGCACTTATGCATGT
>JAXIVD010006636.1:7500-20000 GCA_036785275.1 Cancer borealis | reverse complement strand
TCTTGTTATATTTGATCGATCAAAAGTAATGTAATCTTCTGCATTGATATTATCAAATCCTTTAATTATCTTGAACATTTCAATTAAATCTCCTCTCATCCTTCGTTTTTCGAGGCTGAATAAGTTTAATTCTTTAAGTCTTTCTTCATAAGGTTTATTTTTCAGCCTTGGAATCATTTTCGTTATTCTACGCTGGACTCTTTCCAGTTTGTCAATGTCCTTTCTGTAATATGGGGACCAGAACTGTACGCAATATTCAAGATGAGGTCGTACTAGTGAATTATGCAGTTTTAATATGACTTTTTCTGATTTATTTTCGAAAGTACGCCCAATAAAGCCGACCAATCTGTTAGCGGTTTTAACTACCTCTGAGCAATGCTGACTGGATTTTAAATCGCTTGATATTGTGATTCCTAGATCTTTTTCCTTGTTCACTGCAGAAAGTAATTTTCCATTAATTTGGTACTGAACGTGATCATTATTTCTTCCGATATGTAGTACCTTACATTTATCGACGTTAAATTTCATTTGCCATTTATTGGCCCAAGACGTTAGTCGATCAAGGTCTGATTGTAAGACTTCTCTGTCACTTGTCGAAGTTACTTTACTGGCAATTTTCGTATCGTCGGCGAATTTTGATATTTTGCATGAGATCCCATCATCTATGTCATTAACATATATCAGAAACAAAATAGGGCCAAGTACTGAACCCTGTGGTACGCCACTTTTTACGTTTAACCATTGAGAGGAGACACCGTTTAAGACTACTCTCTGTTTACGTTCAGAGAGCCAGTCCTGAAGCCAATTGTAGATGCTACCAGAGATACCGTGAGTCTTTAGTTTGTTAAGCAATCGTTGATGGGGAACTTTATCAAAGGCCTTTTGAAAATCCAGATATATGATATCTACTGCTCTGCTTTCATCGTACGTGTCAAAAACATTGTAAAAGAAGTCTAATAAGTTAGTTAGACATGAACGTTTATTACGGAAACCATGTTGTGAGGGTTTAATTATATCGTTGTCTTCAAGGAATTTCACCATATTGTCACGAATGATTGTCTCCATTAATTTACATACTACTGACGTCAGACTGATTGGCCTATAATTTCCGGGTTGTGACTTGTCTCCCTTTTTGAAGATTGGGGTTACATTAGCACGTTTCCAATCTGATGGAACTTTACCAATCCTTAAGGATTTATTGAATATGATTGCAAGCGGTTTACTGATCTGATGCTTGACCTCTTTCAAGATTTTCGGGGAAATTTTATCTGGTCCAGGGGTTTTATTAGTTTTCATCTTATCAATTTTTTGTTCAACGTCATTTTCTACGATGAGTAAAACATTTAAGAAGTTTTCGGTTCTTCTAGTCTCGAGTGGTTGAAACGATGAACAATCCTCTTCTGTAAATACGGATGCAAAAAAGTTGTTTAGGATTGTAGCCATTTCGTTTTCGTCGTTTGTGTGATTTCCTTGTCCTTTAGTAAGTGGACCGATATTACAGGTAAGGGCTTTTTTACTCTTAACAAAACTATAAAATTCTTTAGGATTAGATTTACATGATTCCGCTATATATTCTTCAAGGTTATTCTTGCTGCGCTTTATTAGTCTCTTAGTTTCGCGACGAACTCTGTCAAACTCAACTTTGTCATCTTGGTTTTTAGTTGATATATACTTATCGTACGCGTGTTTTTTGAGAGAGAGGCTGTTTTTTATCTCATCGTTCCACCATTTTGGTTTATTCTTCCTTGCTGAACGTCTGTAACGATACGGTACACATACTCTAATAGCTTCGTTCAGCTTTGTGGTAAAGGCCTCCCATGACCTATCAATATCTGATTCTGACTCTGACAACAGTTCACTCCAGTCAGTGTCTTCTAGAATTGTCCGCATTCTGGTGAAATTTGCCCTTTGGTAATTTGGTACCCTCTCCTTACTGTCATTTACTTTTATTTCCTTCATTTTCAAGTTGAACGTAATTATCCGATGGTCGCTTGAGCTGAAAACTGGGCCAACATTTACGTTGCTGACTATCTCTTCGCTTGTTGAAAGAATGAGGTCAAGGGTATTTAAGTCGCGCGTCGGTTCATGAACGTGTTGATGTAATTCGCTCTCTAATAAATTCGTGTACAGGTCGTGTCCTGCATGTGATCTTAACGGATTTCCCCATCTCGTTACTGGCAAGTTAAAATCGCCCATAATGATTGTTTCACATTGACTAATTGTTTCGGAGATTGATTCGAAAAGCAAACGGTCAATTTCAGCGGGTCTTCCTGGTGGTCTGTAAATCAGTCCAAGTATTTTTCTGCTCGAGTTACTCTTTAATTCGATGAAAACTGTGTCCACTCCGTTGATGGGTTCTGTTTTAAGGGAGATCGGATGGAGCGAGCTGTGAATATATAGGATTACACCACCACCAATTTTGTTTTCTCTTTCACAGCTAAAAATTGTATAACCGGATAACTGAAATTCTGCAATGTAATCTCTGTTCGACGTGTCTAACCATGATTCTGTGACTCCTATGATATGGTACTGATCCATTGCGGCGAGAGCTTCAAGATCAGTGAATTTATTTCTGATGCTGCGAGCATTTACATAACAAACTTTAATATTCGGATCAGTAGCGTCATTAGCAATAGGATCAGTAGTGACGTTAGTAATTGGATCAGCTGTGACATTATTATTTGGCTCAGTGGTGGCATTACACGGAGAAACTATGATGTCTTTGCTGCTCTCGTCCGCTCGGCGTTTTTTGACCTATAAAGAAAAACTTTATCACTGAAAAGTCTGCCCAAGCGAGCATGCCCATGAGGAGGAGGAGGAGGAGGAGGAGGAGGAGGAGGAGGAGGAGGAGGAGGAAGAGGAAGAGGAAGAGTGAATAAAGTGAAAGTGAGTGAGTTAATGCATAAGTGAGGAACGAGAATCTGTGTTCCCAGTAAGTGGATTGAATGAGAAAAAATAACTTTGACTGAGTTCCTGGAAATGCTGGAGGCGAAAATGGCACGTTGGTAAACTGTATGTGTGTGTGTGTGTGTGTGTGTGTGTGTGTGTGTGTGTGTGTGTGTGTGTGTGTGTGTGTGTGTGTGTGTGTGTGTGTGTGTGTGTGTGTGTGTGTGTGTGTGTGTTTGCATGCATGTACGGTATACAGAAGGAAAAGAAAATAATCTGATGAGAAGGTAATTTTTTTTCCCTCTGCAAATTTGAGAGTATTAGCGCTTGAAAAATAGCCATTCTTCAGCACACACACACACACACACACACACACACACACACACACACACACACACACACACACACACACACACACACACACACACATGAAGTTTACCAACGTGCCAGAGAGAGAGAGAGAGAGAGAGAGAGAGAGAAAAAAAAAAGAGAGAGAGAGAGAGAGAGAGAGAGAGAGAGAGAGAGAGAGAGAGAGAGAGAGAGAGAAGAGAGAGAGAGAGAGAGAAGAGAGAGAGAGAGAGAGAGAGAGAGAGAGAGGAGAGAGAGAAGAGAGAGAGAGAGAGAATGGTTTTCGTATTTATTCATGCCTTTCCATCATCATTAATTTCTCTGTGCATATATAATAAATTAATTAACTCGCATTGTATTCGTTGCTTTATTAGTTTTCGAGGATAATAAATTTGGAATATATTGTGACCTTGAACTCAATTTCTAGGAAGCAAAAAAAAAAAAAAAAAAAAAAAAAAACCCTACCATTATTTCTCTCTTTCATTCTCTCTGGTTCATGACGTGTATACCACAAGTTCAAAACCATACACCTAGTTTGGATTAACATATCGTACCTACCTTCCCTCCTATGACCTCTGACCTCGTAATGTATAGTGAGTTAGCGGGGTGTGACCTTACCAACGAGCGGGCGGCGGCGGCGACATACCAGCTCCGTTCAGCCTTGGCCTCGCATATTGGCACGAGGGTCCGGCCGGCAGCGTGAATATGCATAGTGTTATCGCAACGCATCGCCTCTATTCAATCATGCACCCAAACCAGCGTCCAGGCCTGTCTCACCCTTCCCTACCCTTCCTACCCTTACTCTACTTCGTCTCCTTACTCTCCTTCCTCTCCTTCCTATACTTCCTCTCCTTCTTCTCCTTCCTACCCTTCCTACCCTTCCTCTCCTTTCCTCCTTCCTCCCTTCTTCTCCTTCTTCTCTTTCCCACCCTTCCTCTCCTTCTCCTTCCTACCCTTCTCCTTCCTACCCTTCCTCTACTTATTCCCCTCCTTCTCCTTATTCTCCTTCCTCCCGTTCCTCTCCTTCCTATCCTTCCTCTACTTCCTCTACTTCTCCTCCTACCCTTCATCTCCTTCCTCTGCTTCTTCCCTTCCTCCCTTCCTCCCAGCCTTCTCCTGTTTATTCCTCCAGCCCAACTTGCCTATCTCCCCCTTCCCTCCTTTCCTCCCAGCCTCCTCCTCCTCCTTCCTCCAGCCCAATTCACCCGTCTCCTCTCTCCATCTACATCCCGTCCAGCCTCTTCCTGTATTTCCTTCCTCTCTTCTCCCATCCAAAACCGCATCCATTCTCCCTCTGTTTCCACTCACATTACTATTATACTCTCTTAACCAGCTCAACCCTCGCTCACTCTCTCTTCTCTCTCTCTCTCTCCCTCCCCTTCCGTCCCTGATTTTCTCTCTCTCCCTCCCTTCCCTCCCATCCGTCCTCCCTCCTTCATCTCCCCTCCTCCCCACAACTCCACCCACCCCCCAAGGGACCTGCTCGTTAATGAGGGTGAGGAGTAAACCAAGGCCAGTTTTGACGCGGAAATTGTCAGGGTAAACACAGGCCAATGATATGATGGCCTGGGGCGGGGCTGGGATGGGCGGGGAGGGGCGGGTGGGAAAGGGAGGTGGACTGAGCCGCCCTCCTGTGAATGAGGCTCGACGCGTGGCTGGGCTGGCGGGAAGGAGGGATATGGGGGGGAGGGGGATGGAGAGACATGAACAGGTGCTTTGTGGAGTCTCTGTACCTGTGTGTGTTTGTGTGTGTGTGTGTGTGTGTGTGTGTGTGTGTGTGTGTGTGTGTGTGTGTGTGTGTGTGTGTGTGTGTGTGTGTGTGTGTGTGTGTGTGTGTGTGTGTTTTATTAACGATGCCGTGGATAAACGAAATCGTGTGAAATACGTAAACTTTTAACGTCATGGCTTCCTATTATCACTCTGAAAAATAATTGTACAACCTCAATAGTTTAAAATGAGAGTGAGAAGCAGCAGTGTGAAGACATGTGGCTGTTAACACACACTTAGACAAAACACACTTGTAGCCAAGAAGCACATTAACACACACACACACACACACACACACACACACACACACACACACACACACACACACACACACACACACACACACACACACACACACATACACACACACACACACACACACAGACAAACTGCCTCGCCACACAAGCAGGCGAAGGGACGCCGTACTCACCTCAGTACATTTGTGAGTGCAAACACGAGGTACATTTTGATGGAGGTAATTGTCGAGTCCATTAATTGCCTGGTGGGGGAGAAGCGCCGCCGCTGGTGATGGTGGTGGTGGTGGCGGTGGTGGTGGTGGTGGTGGTGGTGGTGGTCCTCGGTCAAGGGCCCCACCTGCGTTCAGCAAACAGTTTACAACACTGAATAGTTTACTGAAGGTATAAGCCATTTAGGTACTACATAATGGCCTTAATTATTAGGTTATACAAGCAACAGAGAGTAAGGCAAGGGTACGGAGGAGACGCACGTAATGACGCTCTGTACTACTCTGTGCTGTACCTGTACCTGTGTTGTACTACCTTGTACTACTCTGGTGCTGTATTGCTCTCTGCTGTACTGTTCTGGTGCTATGCTACTCTGTGCTGTACTGCTCTGGTGTTGTAGTACTCTGTGGTGGTGTTGTGGTGCGTGTCCTGCACCTTTGATGTGTGTTGTTCACCATTGTTGTGGATCACATGGCCTGTCGTCAAGCAGGTTACCACAACAGCTGCACTCACCTATCAAACAGGTGTGGCGAGGTGCAGGGGCAGGAGTGTTAGGTGTCCTCCCTGAGCCTGCCTGGACGTGCGGGTTGGCAGGCAGCAACACTATCCTGCAGCCAAGGAATACCACACCACATGATGAACAATGAAAAATACCCACACAGCGTCAGGCCTCAACATGCATCCAGAAGGTCGGGAAGGTGTCACGCCTCCGAGTGTTTGGTGTAAACACATCACGTTTACAATGTACTCTACAAACACACAATTGAACTGGAGGATTGTGATGCCTTGGCGTGGTGCTGCGGCAGAACACGACGTGGCTGGAGATAATGACGGTATTGCATCGCTTCTGACGGTACGGACAGTGATGTGTGGCGGCGTGGCGTGGCATAGCGTGGGTTGGCGTGGAGCCGCGAACCTATTGGCGTGATGGAGGGTGTTGGTGGGCCGCGGCGGCAGATTAATGTTGCCGTTTAATATTGGTTTTGTGGGCACCGCACACGTCACTACGGGGGAGCCGCTAAGGTGTTCCCGTCACTGCCTGATGACCGGCGGTGGGCAGCGGCAGACCGACCGTGACGAGGGAGGATCAAGGAAAGAAGGAGGAGGAGGCGGCTCGGAAAATAGTGACTCTGTGTTTAGTAAGGGAAGAATAGACAACAGAGAACACCAGAGATATGTCATACAAGGATTATAATTATACAATACTTAAGTTTAGGTTTGTTGGGAAATACACGAGAAAGGATGAGGAATACTCTGAATGTAGTATGTTGTGAAGATGAATGATTGGAAATTATGTCATATTTTGTAAGGAAGAGGAAATAATGGGAAATACGAGCCATGTATGAATTAAGGAAGACAAAACAATAGGAAATAATAGTGTCATAGGGTTGTAGGGACATATAAATAGATAGAGATACTGCAAATACAAGTTATGGAAGAGAGAAATGTGTGTTGTGGCGAAGAGGGAAAAGAGAAATATTACAAATGCCACTAGAGAGAAGTGGTTAAAAAATTTACTACAGTGTTGCTGAGGGGAAGGAGAGCAACACAAGGCAACACTATACGGAATACTATAGTGTGTTGAAGGGGAGAGGAAGGAAATAAGATGGAAATTATGTGACCATGTGCTGCAAAGGAAAGAAATGGAGGTACTGTGTTGCAAAGATAACGAGTGTACTTTATGTAGTGATGTGTTGCAAAGTAAACAGGTACATAAAAGTAGTATTAATTCAGCGTTCCAGGAAGGATGAAATAGAGAGAGTTACGTACTATAAAAATAACTTTAATCAATAATTTAGAGGCAACAGTAGATAACTAAATCCTCTTCCAATAAACCAAAAAAATGAAAGAGAAGAAAAGTTATCTGAAAAATGGATACGCAAGGAACCCTAAAGTTACGTATAAAAAAAAGGGTAAGAGAAAATGGAGGTTAAAAAGTAGATAAAATAGGAAAATGAGGTAAAACGGAGACATGAGAAATAGATGAGACGGAAAATAGTACTGAGAGACTTCAAGATGATCCAGAAGGAAATATTGACGTGAACTAAATAATTTACACGCCAGGAAAGTATACAACAACACACACACACACACACACACACACACACACACACACACACACACACACACACACACACACACACACACACACACACACACACACACACACACACACACACACACACACACACACACACACACTTATTTGCGTCTCATTATGTGACGATTATTGACATGAATTAAGCGTCATTTGAAGTCGTTTGCGTCACTTGCTGTTATAGGTGAGAAAGAGAGAGAGAGAGAGAGAGAGAGAGAGAGAGAGAGAGAGAGAGAGAGAGAGAGAGAGAGAGAGAGAGAGAGAGAGAGAGAGAGAGAGAACAAAAAAAGAAGAGAAAGATAAGAGAAAGACAAGAGAGAGACAATTTATCCCAACTGAACCAAGTCTCATATCTTTTTTTTCTTTCTTTATTTTTATCAATTTATCTTTCTATTAGTCCTGTTGTGTGTCAACTGGTTTGTAGGTTTCATTCATTCATTCATTCATCAATTCATTCATGCATTCATTCATCTATTTATTCATTCACTTGATGTCTTGCCTGTCTGTCTGTCTATCTTGGTGTGTGTGTGTGTGTGTGTGTGTGTGTGTGTGTGTGTGTGTGTGTGTGTGTGTGTGTGTGTCTCTCTCTCTCTCTCTCTCTCTCTCTCTCTCTCTCTCTCTCTCTCTCTCTCTCTCTCTTCTCTCTCTCTCTCTCTCTCTCTCTCTCTCCTAACACCTGGTGATGCACGGATCATTTGCATACACAAGGCATTGCTTCATTAGGTGCAAGTTTAAAGCAGACGCTCGTTACCTCCTCCTCCTCCTCCTCCTCCTCCTCCTCCTCCTCCTCCTCCTCCTCCTCCTCCTCCTCCTCCTCCTCCAGGCAAGGTTTTTACAAGAAGCTCTTTACTTCACTTCACTTAACTTTTTATAATTACTCTTTTGCTCTTTTTTAACTTTTTTTTTATTGAGTAATTTTTTTAAAAACTATTTATAATTTAAGTTTTCTTTTTTCTTAGTGGATCGCGTGTTTTTTGTATATTTTTATTTACTTATTAATTTTATATTTTTATTTGTGTTAAGATTGTGATGTTCTTTTTTTTTTTGTCATCATCGTTTCAAGTTGTTCATCGGTTCACTTGTTGCTTTGATTGTGTTGACGTTTTGTTTTTTTTTCTCTCTCTCACTATTGCTTTCTCTTCCTCGTAATATTTTTTTTTTTTTTGCCAATGTCGGTTTTCCTCATATATAATCCACGTAATTCTTGAAGTTTTTTTTTCTAATTCATTTATTTATTTGTTTATTAATTTATTCATTACATCATATATTCCTGTCTTTATTTATTTACTTATTTATTTATTTATTTATTGCTTCTTGCGTATGTATTACCTCAATGGAAATGGAATGGTTTTTTTTCCATTAATGAGGAAAATTGTGTTTTTTACGCCTCATGCAACAGACCAGATTTGATGCAAGAAAAACATGATTCTTAAAAACAAAATGATACATTCGAGCTTATCTAGTGTTTGTTGTGACATTCTTTATCTGGTGTTGCAGGAAGTGGACCTTTAGGTGTTGTGACAGCGTGAAAATGTGGTGATGAGGCGGTGTTGTATTGGAGAGGGCGCCGGGTGAAGGGTGAGGGAGGGAAGGAGGGAGGGATGGGGTTATGAGTGAAATCATTGCGTAGGTCGGCAGGAGCAGGGTGAGTAAGGAGGAGCTGATGGGTAATGGCAGTGTTGAGGGTGAGGATATAGCCAGTGTGAGTGGTGGGAGGGTGGCGGCGCGTGCCAGGCGGCGAGGGTGGTGTGTCGGTGCCAGACTAACGGTGTCCGCTGATGTAGTGAGGCGGTGGTGCAGCCTGTAGGGACACGCACCAATCAGGTGGCGGGGACTGCCTGGCGGCCTGAAAGGTGCTTGGTGCTGGGCTGTCACAAGGTGCACTGCAACCCTTCACACACTCACCAGGGCGGCTGTGTAATGGTGAGGCGCGTGGCGGAGGACAACGGTTAGAATGAAGCGAGAGTGTGGCACGTGTTACCCAGGGCAGGCAGCAGCCGGGGGTGCCATGCTGTAGGGGTGCCATGGATGCCATGGTGTAGGGGTGCCATGGGTGCCACGTTGTAGGGGTGTCATGGGTGCCATGCTGTAGGGGTGCCATGGTGTATGGGTGCCATGGTGTAGGGGTGCCATGGTGTAGGGGTGCCATGGTGTAGGGATACCATGGGTGCCATGGTGTAGGGGTACCATGGGTGCCACGGTGTAGGGGTGCCATGGTGTAGGGGTGCCATGGTTGCCACGCTATAGGGCAGCTCACACTGCACGTCGTGGGTTGCCTTACTCTCCTCCTTCGTTAAGTTGGTCATTATTCCCGATTATGCCGACGGCTTCACATAATTCTCAGCCAAACGAGGTTTCACGAATTAATGAGGCGGCGCCAAAGGAACAAGGCTTCGTAAATGGCGAGGATTTGCAAATTAATGGTGCCCCCACGTGCAAGGTGAGGCGGGGGGCGCGGCCCACGACGCAACGAGACACTCTCCCCAAGTCCCTCAGAGTCGTACAGGTGCCGCCCATTAAGTGACCTGGTCGGCGGGCGGTCGAGGCTCATTGGCGCACGTGACCTCGTAGTGGTCAGTGGGCGGCAAGTGTGTGTGTGCCGGGCCAGGCAGGGACGCCGGCGATCAACGTGCACTGATTGTTGTGTTACACACTCTGATCAGTGATACGTCACCGCACACTACACCGGAACACTCGCCTCGCATCACCCACGAACACACATTGCAATTCTCATGGCTTCTGTTGAATTATCTGTGATTTTGTGTAGTCTTGTGTCTCGGACTTTGGCTTTGGCAGCTGTATGGCGGCCAGGACGGAGCGAGACTGGGCGGGGCGGGGCTAGCGGGGAGGGGAAGGATCAGACTGTCATCAAGCTTGACCTCAGTAATTACTTTGGATGAGTGCAGCGATGCCTCGTGTTGTGTTTGGGTCCACGAGCCTACGTGTTGGTGTGTGTGTGTGAAGGTTGACTCTCTCCCTCCCTCCGAAGCAGCTGGGTTGTGCTTGCTTCCCTGAACTGTGGATCCATTTTATTTTGGCTGCCAAGAATCAGGCGGATCCAAGCATTTCCCTGAATACCACTAATGAACACACACACACACACACACACACACACACACACACACACACACACACACACACACACACACACACACATACACACATACACACCCAGAGAGGTTGCGATAGTTATTTAATACACAGCAAGCTAATTCGTAACGTGTGTGTGTGTGTGTGTGTGTGTGTGTGTGTGTGTGTGTGTGTGTGTGTGTGCGTGTGTGTGTGTGTGTGTGTGTGTGCGTGTGCGTGTGCGTGTGCGTGTGCGTGTGCGTGTGCGTGTGTGTGTGTGTGTATGTATGCATGTGTGTGTGTGTATGCATGTGTGTGTGTGTATGCATGTGTGTGTATGGAATCACCTGACTATTGCATCGGCGTGTAAGTACCATTAGTGAAGGGCCGCTTACCGTTCATCCTCGTGCATGTAATGGGTATTATGGGTGATGGCCGCACAACCCTCACGTCACCGCACGCCCAATCGAAGCACGCAATGGGCGGGACTAATGTCTCTGAACCACCAACTCTGTGACACATTTCAGCCCCTCAGTTAGCCCCTTTAAAAAAATTCCGTCCGTTTCAAATTTCATCCGTTTTACAGCCAGTCAAAGAGGGACAGACAGGCAGACAGATGAAACAGACTGACAGACAGATGAAATAGACTGACAGACAGATGAAATAGATTGACAGACATTCTAAACAGACTGACAGACAGACTAAACAGATGGACAAACAGACAAACAGACGTGTCCCCCCCATCCCAGATTCACGTTTCATGATGGAATGTCGCCGGGAGTCATTTTATGGAATGGCTTACCAATTACTTAGAACAGAAGTGATATGAAAAATTGTTTGGGGATTCTTTGTACATTGTTGGTCAATAATGATAAACCCCCCCAAGGCATCCCCCCCCCCCCAAGACCCAGGATGATGATGGCAGCCGCGTAGGGCTTCCCCGAGGCTCCTATATAATAATAATAATAGTAATGATAATAATAATGATTTTATTTCGCCCGAAGGCATAGGTAAGACAAACAAAGTGCGTATAGAGAGTAATTCTGTTAAACACACTAAAGATACATAAGGAATAAAACACACCTTAATACTAACTACACGAAACAAATATACTAAATACTGAATGAATATGTTGAAGGTTCTTGCCGCACTGAGTCTCGTATCAGTGTGTGTGGACGTGGAGGGTCGTCAAGGATCGTACAGTTGTTATAAAGCCATCAACAATACTGTATCAAGATGGTGGTGATGAGTTGTAACGAAGAGGAATACACACTGGACTGTAATAAAACGTTTTGAAACACTAACGGAAACAATGCATCGTTTTGTTACTGTAGTTTATGGTCACGTTGCGTCATGATTGTGGCGGGAACTGGTGCGTCTATGCCCTAGTGGTGGGGATCAAGGGGACTGACTCTTCCTCCTCCTCCTCCTCCTCCTCCTTCTCCTCCTCCTCCTCCTCCTCCTCCTCCTCCTCCTCCTCCTCCTCCTCTTCCTCCCACTGTAAATCAATGAAGATGAATGATCATTCGCATCAATATTGTGAAATTCTTCGTTATACAATAAAATAATACATAACTCACAACATGTTTCAGTAGTAAACGTTGTTGCTTGACTAACTTACTTGACTTCTTTCGTAATATATTTGACTTATACGATGAAAGCAAATCAGTGGATGTGGTATATCTGGTGTTCCAGAAGACGTTTGATGAACTTCCCCACAAAACATTACTAAACAAACTACAAACACACGGTATTTCTGGTAACAGTCTTAATTACCTTCAGGACTGGCTGTCGGAGAGGAAACAGAATTTTAAATAGTGTTTCGTCCAGCTGGCTTAATGTAAAATAGCGTACCCCAGGGTGAGATA
>JAXIVD010006636.1:0-2500 GCA_036785275.1 Cancer borealis | reverse complement strand
GATTTGGTGGAAGTGTGTGTGTGTGTGTGTGTGTGTGTGTGTGTGTGTGTGTGTGTGTGTGTGTGTGTGTGAGTGTGTGTGTGTGTGTGTGTGTGTGTGTGTGTGTGTGTGTGTGTGTGTGTGTGTGTGTGTGTGTGTGTGTGTGTGTGTGTGTGTGTGTGTGTGTGTGTGTGTGTGTGCGTGCGTGCGCGTGTGCGTGCGTGCGTGCGCGCGCGTGCTTGAGGCTGTGACGCTGTGGTGTAATTCTCTTTCTTTGTTACTCTGCGTTACGTCAAGGAGTCGTTTGAAGTGTGAGGCTGAGGTGAGAATATGTTTGTCGAGTCTTTGTCGTGCTGAGGAAGTGTGAAGTGTGAAGTGTGTAAAAAGTGTGAAGGTGAAGTGAAGTGTGAAGGTGAAGGGAAAGGAAAGTGTGTAAGAAGTGTGAAAGTGAAGTGAAGTGTGTAAAATGTGTGTAAAAAGTGTGTAGGTGAAGATATTTGCTGAATGACAAGGTGAATTATGATTACGCATTATGATAGCCAGCACAACTGTCACCATCCTTACCATTAAGTTAGTAAGCTGTCACCACCACCACCACCACCACCACCACCACCACCACCACCATCACCACCACCACCACCAGGCCCCATTAGTAATTTGTTCTGTCAATAATCAATGTTTGGCTGTGTGTCAGCCACGCCGTGATGAATAATTTCAATATTTGTAGAATGGTTAATTGCCGTTCATTACGGAGGAAATAGAATGGAAACTACATATACATATATATATAACGCATGTGTAAATAATCCGGCCACCAGGTGCATGAATACGTAATGAGCTGGTGGACATATTAAATTGTTGATAATTTAAATGCAAATTGCCTTCACTCGGCCCTGTGTGGACAATATAAACGGATATAAAACTCCACCTAAATGGACGCGGTGAGGCTTGGCTGCGTTCTGCTTCACCGAGGAATGTCACGGCGGTGGCGGTGGTGGTGACCCTTGCGTGGGGCGGCGTGGCAAGGGCGTCTGCAAGATGATGCGCGCCCTGCCCTTCCTTCGCTGAGTGGTGGTGGTGGTGGTGGTAGTAAAGACAGTCCTAGTGGTGGGGATTCTAGGTGTTGGTGGTGTGGATAATGGTGGAGGAAGTGGTGATGGTGGTGGTGAAGCACAATACTTTGATTTACTCTGAAGGTGTTCACAATTCCACGTCCATCATTCTTACTCACCTCACAGTCACACTTCCTCCCTCACCCCTCCCTCACCCCTCCCTCACACCTCCCTCACCCCTCCTTCAGCCCTTCCTCACCCTGCATCCCCCGCCGGGCCTTCATGCTCGTGGCGTCCCTCATCACCACTACTACAATTGAAGTATTGAATGTTTTCACGCTGAGCTTCACTGGGTTGTTAGAAGCATGTAGTTGAGTGGTATGAGAGGCAATCTTATAATGGTGTTTATGTTTCTTAAACCATCAATAAGTCTTCACATAACCACCACCAATGAAAGGTTAAAACATTTGATATTCTAACGCGGGAAATTGTTCAATATAATGTTTGTGTGCGATCTGTTGGGTTGAGGGAGAAATATAAAAATGGAAGCGATCATTTTAATGTTGGATATGAGTCTTGAATTTCCGACGAGTCGTAGTATAACCCAAACTGTTTAATTACTCGATATTTTGAGGTAAAATTGTATTCACTGACAGAGCCAGGCGGTGGTGTAGTGTGTGTGTGTGTGTGTTGGCTCCACCACAGCTGGGGGCGGGGCAGGGCCTGGCAGGGCGGGGCGGCGGCCAGGCAGGCATGCAGTTCTTCATATAAATATCAAACTGCACCGCGGGTCCCCACCTAATCAACTCATTTATTTTCATATGTGATGCCAAAACCTGCGAGTGTGAAATATTGGGCGGCACAATTTTACCAAAGTGAGGGAGAGAAAAATGTATTATGGTTTTGTGTTGCCACTCACCCGCAGCCTCCGGGTAACTAAATCCGACACAACGCTAATTATTGTTTCAAGTCTGGCCTTTTGAAGCCGCACTGCCCCCCCCCCCCTCCCACCTTCTCCCAATCCTCCCTCCCTCACACTCACAGCTGGCCGTCACCTCGGCCTTTCAATGTTGGTTCATCATGAAAAGTTTTGTTAACATTACGACTCTCATTTCCAACTCCAATGTGGATTTGCTTCTTAATTTCTAGGTTTGTCCAATCAAGCTGACGCGACCATAATCATTGCCCACTTTTTACCCTCACGGCAATCAGCCTGTTGTGAATTGCAAAGGTTTTGTTTATGCTACTTACTCATTATGAGTGTGTGTGTGTGTGTGTGTGTGTGTGTGTGTGTGTGTGTGTGTGTGTGTGTGTGTGTGTGTGTGTGTGTGTGTGTGTGTGTGTGTGTGTGTGTGTGTGTGTGTGTGTGTGTGTGTGTGTGTGTGTGTGTGTGTGTGTGTGTGTGTGTCTATATATATATATATATATATATATATATATATATATATATATATTATATATATAACACA
>JAXIVD010006635.1:20000-23133 GCA_036785275.1 Cancer borealis | reverse complement strand
TTATCTTAATCCTTCCCTCGCTTTCTCTATCCAATTCTCTCTCTCTCTCTCTCTCCTCTCTCTCTCATCTCTCTCTCTCTCTCTCTCTCTCTCTCTCTCTCTCTCTCTCTCTCAATTCACGCAAGTCTTCCCCTTCTTTCTCTTTCTCTTTCTTTCTCTTTCATCGATCGTCCTACCACATCACTTCCTTATTTTTCAACTCTCTCTCTATTTGTGTGAAAGAGAGAGAGAGAGAGAGAGAGAGAGAGAGAGAGGAGAGAGAGAGAGAGAGAGAGAGAGAGAGAGAGAGAGAGAGAGAGAGAGAGAGAATTTCATATACTCTTGCACTTGGATGCCATTCTTCATATAATTTACCGTTTTATTATTGTTGTAAAAGAAAAATGAGTCGTTATGGGAGAGGAGGAGGAGGAGGAGGAGGAGGAGGAGGAGGAGGAGGAGGAGGAGGAGGAGGAGGAGGAGGAGGAGGAGGAAGAGGAAGAGGAAGAGGAGATAGATGCAGAGGAAGAATGCCGAGGAAGGAAAAGCATGAGAGAGAGAGAGAGAGAGAGAGAGAGAGAGAGAGAGAGAGAGAGAGAGAGAGAGAGAGAGAGAGAGAGAGAGAGAGAGAGAGAGAGAGAGAGAGAGAGAGAGAGAGAGAGAGAGAGAGAGAGAGAGAGAGAGAAGGGGGAACGGGTAAGGGTAGGGGAGAGAGGGATGGAGAGGTAGGGGGGAGGAGGAAAGCCGCCAAGGTCGCTAGATTGACCAGCTGAATCACAACGTTGTATGCCAGAGCCACGATAACCCGCAGATAAACACGGGTGGGTCGTTGAACCCTCCCAGCCAGGCACGGGCGCTTGTTCTCCTCCCAGGACGAACAAAACCTTACCTTACCTTACCTTCTCCCATTAAACTATCCTGTGATGCTTTCTGGCACTCACACGCTTGTACACACACACACACACACACACACACACACACACACACACACACACACACACACACACACACACACACACACACACACAACTGCCTAGTTTCCCAGCCCACCACCTCAACATTCAACCCACATTACCCACACTCCCCCACTAGGCTCACATTTACCTAATTACAGACCACAGGTGAGAAACAGTTATCTTGAATTACTTCACCTAACCTATCCAAAACAGTATGCACAGTGCTGTAAGAAGGATAGACTCGCTGATCTAAGCAAGGCGAGAGTGTGTTGCGTTGTGTTCCTATATTATAGTAGTAGTAGTAGTAGTATGGAGATGGTTGCACTATATATAAGCTTGCTGTCTTGTCTTGTCCTGTCTTGTTTTGCAGAGAGACTTACTCCCAGTGACCTTGCACGGGATAGGACGCTGCAGGCCTTACTTACACAAGCTAGAATGATCCAAGAGTGTTTGCTTTGGACATTTTTAGTAAGGTTTGATGAATCTACGATAGACGACCGAGGCACCAAGGTGTGTGTGTGTGTGTGTTGTGTGTGTGTGTGTGTGTGTGTGTGTGTGTGTGTGTGTGTGTGTGTGTGTGTGTGTGTGTGTCAAAGTCAGAGTAGTGTGTGTGGTGGAGGCGTGGTCGTGGCCACGATGTGTGGTGCGTGAGACGGCAGCACACACCTTTGATTATCCTCGTCAGGTGAGTCACCCCTTGATGGGAGGAGAGGGAAGGGAGCGTGGGAGTGGAGAAGTGGAGTGGGGAATTGGAGTGGGGAAGTGGAGTGGAGAGGGGAGGGAGGAAGGGAGGAAGGAGGGGAGGATGGAGGAGGTGGGCCTTGCTGCCTGTGCCCAGCAAAACATGTCTGTGTATAATGCATTGAAAACAATCTGTTGCATTTTTTTTCTCCTTTTTTCCATTTTTGCAAGTGTGGTGTGTATGTGTGTATGTGCGTATGTCCGCCACGAGCTATGCAGCAGCGGACGTTATCGATGCGGCTCCTGTTGTGTTTGCATAAGCGAAACGGCTCGAACCCTGCACTCAGGAAGCGAACCTGACTGAAACACTAATGGTGGTGGTGGTGGCGTGTCTACGAATGTATTTACCGTGTGGCAGTGTACGGGCATGTGTTAGTGTTGGATGTGTGGGCGTGCGTTAGAGTTTGGATGTGTGGGCGTGTGCTAGTATATGTGTGTGTACATTCCAGGCAATAGATAGAGGTGTATTAGTATTCTTTAGTGTGTGTGTGTGTGTGTGTGTGTGTGTGTGTGTGTGTGTGTGTGTGTGTGTGTGTGTGTGTCTGTGTGTCTGTGTGTGTGTGTGTGTGTGTGTGTGTGTGTGTGTGTGTGTACAAAGGAGTACAAAGGAAGAACAGACAGCAACAGTCCTACTGGACCTAACGAGGCTGTTTGTTTAGCTACACTACTACTACTATAATATCTACGTGATAGAGACAAAAGGACAGCAAAGTGGAAGGCTCCTCCCCACCCACCCCTCCCTCCAGCCGAAACTGGCCGGAAGAGGAAGTGATACCATGTAGCATGAAAAAACTAACATGGAATTTGTATAGGAAATAAATAAAAAAAACAAGGAGTAATCTACGCTATAAAAAAAAAAAAAAAAAAAAAAAAAAAACGCTGTAGTGAAATATTCGATTTGGTGAACAGATGCTAAGTGCTTATCGAGTTTTTTCTTAAATGATTCAATTGTAGTACTGTTGACAATTTGTGCTGGGAGAGAATTCCAAACATTTACGATTCTATTGAAGAAAAAGTGCTTCGCTTCATTTGATCTAAAGCGCTTACCAATGATCTTGAAGCCATTGTTACGGGTGGAGCTTGTGAGATCGGTAGTTAGATAATCGTTTATGTTAATATTATCAAAACCATGGAAAATTTAAAATACCTCAATTAGATCCCTCGTAGCCTACGTTTGGATAAACTGAATAAGTTCAGCTCCTTTAGACGTTCTTCGTAAGACTTGTTTCGCAGTCTTGGGATCATTTTAGTCATTCTTCTTTGTATTCTCTCCAGCTTATTAATATCTTTTTTTTATAGTATGGTGACCAAAATTGAATGCAATATTCTAGATGAGGGCGTACGAGTGCATTATATAATGTAAGGATAACTTTTTCAGATTTATAATCAAAAGTTCTACCGATGAAACCGATCAGTTTGTTAGCTTTTTTTTTTTTTACAACGTCTGAACAATGTTTATC
>JAXIVD010006635.1:12500-15000 GCA_036785275.1 Cancer borealis | reverse complement strand
GATCCTCCTGCTGCTGCTGCTGCTGCTGCTTGTTTAGTGTGCTTGTTTCTCTTGTGTTCAGCTTAAAGCATGTCCTCACCTCTTTGCTAGTGTGTATGGCGCCATTCTTGACTCGTCGCTTGTATATGTGTTTTCATTACTGTTTATCGCCAGCAACATTTGAACGCACTATGCTTTCTTTTCTTCCTTTCCTTTCCTTGCGTTGGTGGTGGTGGTGGTGGCGGCGAGGCTCACAAACACACACATAAACACACACCTCAACACCACTGAGAAGGAGTTAAACACACGGCAGGGCACACACACACACACAACGGTAACACACACACGTACGTACGCACACAGACACGCAGACAGACAGACGTACACGATTTCCGTCTCGGTGTCTAGCCTGGTGGAGAGTGACTGAAGAGTGAGGAACCAGCATCACTGAGTCGGACGGGGGACGGGGTGGGGCACGTTCATTGGCTGCTCATGACACACCTCTCATTGGTGGACGCTCGCTAACTAGTGATTCTCTTTTGAGTAGTGTGGCGGAAAATTAGGGTGCTTCAAATTTACGGCAAAAAATTAGGCTAGGCAACGTTAGAAACTGCTTCGAAATAGTGTGCATGGTCTCAAAATTCTTCTTCTCCCCCGAAATGAGAACACTAAATGAATATATTCGAACGCATAAATACACGGTAGAGAGTCAAAGAAAGTGTTTGTTCGAGCTATTCAGTCAAGGGTTCACTCACGGCTCGACACTTCATGCAAGCTTCCCTCCCTTCCAACACCTCGGTCCCTGTGGGTGAGTGGGTAGGTAGGTAGGTAGGTAGGTAGGTGGGTGGGTGGGTGGGTGTGTGGGTCCCTCTTAGCTGTAATTGGTTAGTTATGGTGAGCGCGAGGCAGCTTACATACTGGTTTCTATTAAGTTCAGTATTGGTTCATAATTACTGACACACTGACGTCCACACAAACCTTAGTAACACACACACACATACACACACACATACACACACACACACACACACACACACACACACAGACAGACAGACAGACAGACAGACAGACACACACACTCTCTCTCTCTCTCTCTCTCTCTCTCTCTCTCTCTCTCTCTCTCTCTCTCTCTCTCTCTCTCTCTCTCTCTCTCTCTCTCTCTCTCTCTCGTGCTGTAAGGAGGAAAGAGGATGAGTTACAAATGTTTCAGACTCAATACTATCACTTGGTCAGTCCTCTCCCTTCGTTCCTTCCTCTGCATGTGTTCTGAGCGTTGCTTTGACACCTGACTTATGACGCAGTTCTCTCTTGAGCCTCAGCACGGGAATGACACTGTTCCTTTGATGCCACACAAGGAATCACCATTTAGTCGTGGCACTCATGACCAAAAATCACAAGACAAGATTTGAGTTATGACAATTTTTTTTATTTATTTATTTATTTTTTGTTGGTGGTGGTGGATGTCAGCATTTCCCAGTGAAAAAAAATTTCGTCAAATGATATCGTAAAATATGTGAAGAAAAAAACCCTTGCCATAACGTAAGAATAAGTTTATAAGTGTTCGGTAACCACTTGGTGTTCACATAATAACCTTGATTAAGTGTGATAACAACTACAAACTTCATTTTCAAGATTTCAATTATCTGTTGGTATAATTCCTTCTCAATAATAATAATAATAATAATAATAATAATAATAATAATAATAATAATAATAATAATAATAATAACAATAACAATAATAATAATGATAACATACAAGTAATCATAGAAACAAAGTGCGTTGCCGGAACAATAAAAAGTGCGTTACTTACCGAATGTGTGAAGGTGGTGGGCGTGATGATGGTGTGGGTGTGGTGAGAGGCGGGGGTGGTGTGGGCGGCGCGGGCGGACCGTCGATGGGACCAGAGCCTGGCGCCCATCTTAGAGTGGCCCAACACGCAGGACAGCAGTGCCGTCACCAGCACGGCCGCCAACACGATCACCAGCACGTGCAGGCCGCTCACTGCAAGGTAAAAGCCATACTAACACCTGACACGCACGCACGCACGCACACACACACGCACACACGCACTCAATCACACGCACATCACACATCAGAGTCACAGTCTAAATATGCCTATAAAATTGTTGTATAAAAAATATAATGTGTCCTGTTTTTTTCTTCTTATATACATTCATATGCAATCTGAATGGCTCTTTATAGGTTAGGTTAGGTAAGATAAGATAAGGTAAGGTAAGGTAAGGTAAGGTAAGGTAAGGTAAGGTAAGGTAAGATTAGGTTAGGTAAGGTAAGGTAAGGTATTACAATATCGCATCTTACCCATACAACCTCCTCCTCTTCCTCCTCTTCCTCCTTCTCCTGACACGGAACATTTCACGGGGATGTGTTAGGTTCACTCATCACCTTCATCTTCACCCTCATCCTCACCCTCATCCTCACCCTCATCATCACCCTCATCCTCACCCTTATCTTCACCCTCATCATCACCCTCATTATCACCCTCATCATCACCGTCATC
>JAXIVD010006635.1:0-2500 GCA_036785275.1 Cancer borealis | reverse complement strand
ACCAGGTCACATACTCCCTCAAACACAGTCTTCAGTGGAGAGGATAATGCTGACTGTTGCACGTGGGAGAGGAAAGCCTGCATGGTGAGGAAGAAGAGTCAAAGGGAGGAAAGCAAAGAGAGGTGGCTGGAAAGCGAAATTTAAGTGAAACAGAAATTATGTGTTTGAGAGGGAGAAGAGGGAAGAAAGGAAGGAAGGGAGGGAGGGAGGGAGGGAGGGAGGGAGGGAGGGAGGGAGGGAGGGAAGGGTGAATGGACTGTGGTGATAAAATAAACGTATATAATAAGACGAAAACAATATAACACAAAGCAATAACAACAATAGAATAACTTGAGGTCAGGGTAAACAGACAGACAAACATTACTCTCCTCCCACCCATCCCCCACAAAAAAAAAAAAAAAAAAAAAAAAAAAAAAAAAAAAAAAAAAAAAAAAAACCTCCGGCCCAGGAGAGTTAGTTGTACAGAAGAATCGATACAAACTTTTCTTTCCCTTTCATACTGCTTGGCGCTAAAAGGTCGGTCTGCACGGAGCCTGTAAACACTGCCACTTATTCAAGGCGTTGCGAGCTGCAGAGAAAGGCGTGAAGTGGAGGAGGAGGAGGAGGAGGAGGAGGAGGAGGAGGAGGAGGAGGAGGAGGAGGAGGAGGAGGAGGAGGAGGAGGAGGAGGAGGAGAGGAGGAGGAGGAGGAGGAGGAGGAGGAGGAGGAGGAGGAGGAGGAGGAGGAGGAAGAGGAGGAAGAAGGAAGGGCCAGCCGGAGGTCTAGGTGGTGATCTTATAAGAAATTTTATGTTCTTAAGTTTCTTGCGGTGCACCAAATTGTTCTTGCCGCGGGAACTGTTCAGGTAATACAGTGTGTGTGTGTGGGGGGGGGGGGGCAATGATTTCTTCTGGCGTTCTTTCTCTACTTTTTTTAAAACTTTTTCTTTCCTTACCGAGAAAGAGAGAGGGAGAGAAACAAATAGGTATGGCGTGGTATAGTAACACTTAATCTTTACCTGCACGTAAGGATGTGTAATGCAGGGTTAATATGGCGCCGTACACTTGCAACACAAACAATAGAAAAACATCCCACAGCACCTTGGTTTTGTAACATGTTTTTTAGATACATTTGAAGATATTCATATGTAAGTTTCAAGTCATTAGAAGATATATTATATTTTTTATGAAGTAATTAATGTATAAAATTTTTTTTTTTTTTTCGAAATAGCTTCAACAAATATGATTATATTTTCTTAAAAAAGAAGAAGAAAAGAATACACCTTACATGGTTCCTAAGAGATTCATTGTTGCAGAATGTTAAATATAGTTACAACAATTGAAAACTTTTTTTTAACGTCCAAAAAATAAAAATTATTTACGATTCTCTTTCAATTAAAAAAAAAAAAAAAAAAAAATCTGCAATAGAAGAAATAAATGATATATGAATCATTGCAATAGTCTTGATAGTTACGGAGCCACTTCATTGAACAGAAATATTTTACTAGTTTTGAGAAAACGGTTCTCAAGAATTTTCAACAACTATTGGGCGTCCTTCCCCTCGCATTTCCAGCATGCTACTGAGCGCTTATGGTGTCTACGGAGTACAGACTCAAACTTACTCTGCGTGAGGTTGTCAGGTATTAGAGAATGCCATTATATGAACTATTTTATTGTTTCTAATACGTTGTACCCATATGTGCACATTTAAATGCGCGGGATATTTAAACGCGGCATTTAAGCCATAGCTCGGCTATTTAAATGATTTATAACAAAATATTTCTTCACCATGCAGGCAAGGCTATCCACAACAATGTAATTTTTTTTTCAAATATTTCGTTAATTAAAAAATATTCCGTCAAAAAATCGACGATACGGTCCTCTTGATTAAGTCATGTGTGTCAACGAATGCCTTCCTATCGCTGTCAAAGTAATGGAGACACGCATGTATGTAGTATAGTACTGTACACACAAACACACACACACACACACACACACACACACACACACACACACACACACACACACACACACACACACACAACACATACATACACATACACACACACACACACACACACACACACACACACACACACACACACACACACACACTATCCTCTTCCCTCCCTCCACCACCAGCACCACCACCCTTCCTCCAACCACAGACCTGCCCCATCACTACCACCGTTAGGGGTCTCCTATCATTCTTCTTTCCTGTCCACCTCATCACCACCACCACCACCACAACTACGACTGCTTCCCCTCATTCCTCCTCTTCTTTCACCTCTCCATCACACTCCACCTTGTTCTTCCTGCTCCTCCTCCATCTCCCGTTTCTCCACCAAGCCTTTCACCCGCCGCCGTCAGCCACAGCCTCCCATACGCTGATACAGATAGATAATTGGCGTCCAGTGGCTGTCTAGATGAGCCAGTTCTGCGGGACCTCCTATCCCCCCTCCACTAGCCTGCCCAGGCATCCTAAAATGGAATAATTATCTCGTCTGACACACGAGTACGAC
>JAXIVD010006634.1:20000-23133 GCA_036785275.1 Cancer borealis | reverse complement strand
AGAGAACAAAAAAAAGAAAAAGAAGGAAGGGGATGGAGGAGGGAGGGAGGGAGGGATGGAGGGAGGGAGGAGGGAGGGAGGGAGGGAAGGGAGGGAGGGAGAGAAGTCGGTAAGGGATTAAGGGATTAACACCCATCGGCCTGGGTGTCTAGGAGGCAGTGGCGGTCTCATTACTGTTTGGTGAACAGGGACCAGACACTTATAAGAGACTTGGTCCATATGTCTCCTATCCGGCGCGGGGATCGAGCCCGCAACCTCTCGCTTGTGAGGCAAGCGTCCTAACCACTAGACTACCAGGTGTGTGTGTGTGTGTGTGTGTGTGTGTGTGTGTGTGTGTGTGTGTGTGTGTGTGTGTGTGTGTGTGTGTGTGTGTGTGTGTGTGCGTGTGTGTGTGTGTGTGTGTGTGTGCGTGCGTATATGCGTGCGTGTGTGTGTGTGTGCGCGTGTAAGTGTGTGTGTGTGTGTGTGTGTGTGTGTGTGTGTGTGTGTGTGTGTGTGTGTGTGTGTGTGTGTGTGTGTGCGTGTGCGTGTGTGCGTGTGCGTGTGCGCATGTGTATGTATGTGTGTGTGTGTGTGTGTGTGTGTGTGTGTGTGTGTGTGTGTGCGTGTGTGTGTGTGTGTGCGTGTTTGTGTGTGTGTGTGTGTGTGTGTGTGTGTGTGTGTGTGTGTGCGCGTGTGTATGTGTGCGTGTGTGCGTGTTACAAGTACCGTTAAACTTGACCTACTTAAAGGTTAGCCACTCTTGCCGTCCCTCCCTCCCTCACTCTCTCTCCCTCCCACTCCCTCTCTCCCTCCTCCCTTTTTCTTACACTCCCTCCCTCTCTCCCTTCTTCTCACATTCCCTCCCTCCCTTCCTTCTTCCCACACTTCTCCCCGCCATGTAAACATTTAATGTGGTGTTTATTTACTAAAACATTCACTTTGCTGACATGTTATCCTTAATTACGTAAATCAATGACGACTGAATATATACCATTGAATTTGTTACGAGTTATCTGTGTTTCTTCTCTTTTTCTTTATAAATATATACAATAAACCGACAAAAATGAAAGTTTCGATTAGGATATAAAATTTTGCTCGAGCTTATCTGTGAGATTGGAGTTATTTAATGTTTAATTGAGGGGCAGCAGGGTTCTTGTTTTGGTATGAGCGAGCAATAGTCAGTCACTTGGTGGACACGACAGAGTGAGGGTGTGTGTGTGTGTGTGTTAGTGTGTGGAGTGCATCTCTGAGGTGATTTGAACGCAGCCTTAACTAGTAATCTTACACACGGTGACGCCTTTCTGTCTGGCGGATTACAGTACTTGTATGTACGTCTGTGTGCCTGTATATATGTGTGTACACCAGTTTATGTGTAGAAACGTGTACGTGTAGTGTGTGTGAAGGTGTGTTGTGTGCGTATGGATGGTGTGTACGTTTAGGGCTGTGTGCGTCTGTGTGCGTCGACAATATTATCACCGCCAAGATGAAACACGTACACATAGGTAAGTCACTTGTTGTGTGTTTGTTTGTTTGCTTATTTGTGTCTTGACAAAAGTGAGATCAAGGGCGTGACCCAGTGACCTAATTATATTTTTATTCTGTGTTTATATAATGTTATGTAGTTGTTTGTTTGTTTATCCGACATGACTTTTCTACGTGGTCTGACCTTGTGTTTGTTTATTTGTGTGTATGTTTGTTTGTGTGTGCAGGATGAGTGACGTGGTATCGTGGGTGTGTGTTCCTGTCACACTCCTACTCTACCTGCATCTCGTCCTCACACCGGCAGGTAAGAACGGTAACTCAACCTCTACTAATATACACTCAACCTCATTGCATTTCAGGCCCTTACTATCATTAATATTATTATTATTGTTATCATTATTATTAGCACCATTATCATTATCATTACCAATCTCCTGTGTATACGAGAACAAATATTAAGTTTATCCTTCTACAAAGTTTCTTCCTTCCTTACTTAATAAGTCACTAATATATCTAATAAATCAGCAGCTTTTGGAGAAGTACTCAGTATGTGGAGACAGGGGAACGTAATTCCAAGTTTTGAGAATGGCGATGATAGCACGATGAATAATTACAAACCAATTAGTCTGACATCAGTTATAGCCAAAATGCTTCAATAAATTATATAAAAAAATATGAGAATTTAGAAATTACCTAAATAAATTATTGACTCAACAGGGGTTCACTAAGGATAAATCGTGTCTAACTAATCTTTTATCTTTAATAGGACAGTTTATGAGGCAGCTAATAAGGACATCAATAATGATGTAATATATCTACATTTCAGTAAGGCGTTTGACAGGGTCCCCACCAGGGATAGCTGATAAAAATTAAAGCCCACGGGATAGATGGTAGGGTCTAAAAATTGGATTAAGTGTGACTTATTGGCAGGGAGCGAAGGGTTCAAATACATGGTAGGAAATGCAATTAGGGTAATAAGGTATTAGGCACATTACTTTGTATTATCTATATAAACTATTTGGATTCTTGGATAAGTAGCAATATTAGTACATTTGCAGACGAGACTAAAATAGGGAGGAAAATAATTTCAGCAGAAAGCTATGGCATTACAGGAAGAATTCAGCATAATGCATGAGTGGGTTGTTAAATGACAGATGAACTTATATATCAAGTACAGTACGATTCACGTAGGTAAACATAACACAGGAAATAGATGCACCTTGAACGGAGTAGATATTAGTAAATCGAATTCAGAAAAAAAGACTTAGTTGTCTTGCTAAGTCAAGATCTGAGACTTAGAGAACAGTGTATTAGTGCCAGGAACAGAAATAACAGGGTACTGGATTTTATCACCATAAACGTAAGTAATAGATCAGCAAATGTAAAATGTAAAGACTTTACTTAACATTAGTTAGGCCTCATTCAGATTATGCTGTACAGTTTGGTCTCCGTACTATAGAATGGATATAGTTAAGCCGGAAGAAAGGATGATTAAAATCATTCATCGGATAAGGAACCTAAAATACGAAGATAGACTAAAACACCTCAATCTGCACTCTTTAGAAAGACGTAGGGTAAGAAGTAATCTGATGGAGGTGATTCAATGGATCAAGGACTTCAGCAGAGGAGATATAACCAAGGTTTTCATTGTCAAGTAGCAAGTTGGAAC
>JAXIVD010006634.1:0-15000 GCA_036785275.1 Cancer borealis | reverse complement strand
CTCCTTTCTTCACCCTCGCCCTCACCCTCACCCCACAGTGTGTTTGGGGACCGTGCGGGACTATCAGCAGCGATGGGCGTGGTGGAGCGTGGGTGGGCGGTTGTGGGAGTGTTGGAGGAGTGGAACAAGACTCTGGCCGTGATGGAACAATATGTGCCCAAATATTTCAGTGGTGCCACGCATCTGTATTATGGTAAGAGAAGGCCGGGAAAGGGGAATGATGGGGTGTCAAGGAGGGAGAGATCTATATAAATTGATGAATGAATTGAAAGAATAAGACAGGAAAGATCTACTGTTATGGTAACAAAGAGAAGCTGGATCCTTATGAGAACACATAAAAAATTAGAACATAGAACACAAAAATATAAGAAAGCTACAAAAGGTCCGGAGACCTACACTAGGTAGTTCCTGTTAATCCTAACCCCCCTTATTACCTTCACCCACCTCCCATCCCCATCCATAAAGTCGTCTAGTCTTCTCTTAAAACTTCCTATTGTCTGTGCACTAACTACCTGCTGAGTGAGTCTGTTCCAATCATCTACCACCCTATTTGTAAGCAAATTTCTTCCTATTTCTTTATTAAATTTACATTTTTCTAGTTTGAATCCGGTATTTCTTGTTCTATCCTGACTACTGATCGTAAGAACTTTTCCAACATCCCCTTTATTAAAACCTTCACCCACTTAAATACTTCAATCAGATCTCCCGTTACTCTACGTTGTTCCAGTGAGTGCAATTTCAAAAGCTTTAATCTCCTTTCATAGCTAAAATTACGAATCGCTTCTATCATTTTGGTCATCCTTCTCTGCACTGATTCTAACAAAATTTTATCAATTCTATAATGCGGTGACCAAAACTGCACTGCTTAGTCGAGGTGAGGTCTGACTAACGCTAAATACAATTTCAAAATAACCTCAGCACTTCTACTTTTAATACTTCTATTAATTAATCTTAACAACCTATTAGCCCTATTTCTAGCCTGAATGCATTGTTTTCTGGGACGGAAGTCTGAGGTAACCTGAACACCCAATTGATAAAGAAAAGATAATTAAACACTTTAATAAAAAACTACAGCTTCCCCCATGCAAGTATAGATATAAAAAACATTAACATAAGGTGATAGCAGCAAAGATTGTAGATACAGGAAAACCATACAAGTATACCTCAGTTACTGTATACTACTACTAAGTAAACACACACACACACACACACACACACACACACACACACACACACACACACACACACACACACACACACACACACACATTCACTCACTCAACCACCTCCCTCTACAGAGCATATTCACCCAAGCAAGACCCTCAGGAACGAGAATTTCTACCGTCCTGCCGTGGAGGAGAAAGCACGTCAGTTCCTGAAGCACGTGTTTGAGATGGAATACCAGTTTTACGAGTTCATCAAACAGAGGCTGGACCGGCAGTACAGGGCTGTCAGCAGGTAACCTCAGTCGTAGAAGTGTAAATTGGGCGTGTGTAATGCCCTTTGTGTAAACTGAGGATGTAAGAGTAGTATAAGGCAATATAAACTATGTGACTGCACCAAAATGAACGACAGCGCTATTATCGGGTAAACTTAAGAAGGGTGGATTTGTGTGACAGATGTATATGTGTAGAGTGTTACATTTATTGAAGGTGTAAGAGAATGTTAGGAGTAAGTAAACTTAATAAACTGTAGGACTGTGTAAGGTGTCCACTATGTAATGTGACAACATCCTATCTTATTGAGGCTGTACAGAGATATATAATGAAAACTTGGTCTACATAGCATACTATAAACTCAACACGTTGTTTATTCCAAGTTGTATGTACCTATAGTTGTATTTACCTAGTTGTAGTATACAGGGCCTGAGCTACACTCATGTGGTCCTGTCTCCGTATCTATATTTGTACAGTTTTTCTTTCAGTTGATGTACATTCTTTGCCATTATCACCTCTTCCTTCAGTCCATTCCAAGTATCTATACTTCTTTGGGGAAAACTGTACTTTTTTGTATCATTCGAGTAAATTCCTTTTTGCAATTTTTTCTTGTGTCCCCTCAAATTTCTAGCCTATCCTTTTCTTCTCAACTTTAGGTCTTTTCTATCTGTTTTCTCCAGGTTGTTCATCAATTTATATATTGTGATTAAGTCTCCTCTTTCTCTTCTTTCTTTCAATGTTGTTAGGTGCATTTCTTTTAATCTTTCCTCATATGTTAGCTCCTCCAATTCTGGCACCATCTTAGTTCCAATTCTCTGTATTCTTTCTTGTACGGGAACAATATCACTGATGTATATTCCAGTTTTGGTCTGATCATTGTAGTTATAATTTTTCTCTATTCTACTGTGTTTGACGCCTCATTCCTTCCGGGAATGTCCTCCAAAGGGATGGCCGCGATAGAGTGCCTCCACCTCTCCCTATCTAAGTACTCCTTCATTGTTAGTCCAAATCCTACTTCTTTATCAGCAACTCTTTCATGCTGATACTGCTTCACCCTATCCTTCCATCCTACAACTTTTCCTAGTCCTAACACCCATCATTTCACTCACATATACTTTTTTTTCACAAACTCTTCACTATTCTTCCTCTCAATACGACCAAACCACCTCAATATTATCAAATATTCTACCAATATGTTTCTCTGGTGATAAGTTGTCCTATATTGCCACTCCCAAATCTTCTTTTTCTATTCATACAATATTTTGTCCTAACTTAATTATCCATATGGGTTTTATTCATTTCTTCCCCATTTCCATAACTTAGCATTTTTTTGCATTAAATTTAATTTCCCATGTCTTGCTCCAATCAAATATCTTGTTTAAATAATTTTATAGCTCCTCACAATCCTTGTGGTTTCCTATCTTTCTTAGTAATTTTGCATCATCAGACTTATGGAACTGCTTACTCCTTCTGTCATGTCATTTACATATATTAAAAACATTACCGGTGCCAAAACTGATCCCTGAGGTACTTCACTTTTTACTGCCCTCGTGTGTATGTGTTTGACAGGGATGTGTGTTTATATGTAGTTATGTGTGTCTATTTAGGCATACATACATGAAGTAAACTTTGATGTCAGCCGTGTGTGTGTCATTCACCACGGTCTTGCGGATCACACGCTGCACTCGCGATCGCCAGCTTCTACCCTCCCGGAAAGAGCTCACAGCTCATTATAGCCCGATCTATGGGTAAGGTTGTGATCTTTCACCCCCCCCCCCCCCCCCACACACACAAACAAACACACACTACACTCTTGCTGAAAGAGGACAGTAACTGTTTGGTCATCAGTGAAACTTTGCCCCTCGAATGAGGCGCGAACTCAAGCCTGCCGAGTGACAGACTGTGACGTTACCACTGAGCTACCAAGCAGTGTGTTTGTGTGTGTGTTTGTGTGTGTGTGTGTGTGTGTGTGTGTGTGTGTGTGTGTGTGTGTGTGTGTGTGTGTGTGTGTGTATATATAAAGTACAGGATTATAGACTAGGTATGGAAGAATGGTTGTGTGTATATCACCTTGTATGGGCTGAACTGATCACTAATGACATTTTAATATTCCATTTTTGGCAAATCACAATAATTATTTGTTATGTAGTTTTGTGATATATAACTTGCAATAAAAAAATATATGAGTAAAGTGAATTCACATACATTTTTCTTTTCAACTATTATTTTTGAGTTTGAATCTGCATTGCTACCAATGAAAAAGATGACAGATGTTGCCTGTCCTGTGATATAGGTTAAAAAGCGTTAGCATTTTCCACACCAAGAAAAATGAAAAGGCCTTCCACCTGGCACCTGTCCATTAAAAAAAGTCAGGAACAGAGTTATCAAGGAAATTACGGCCGCCAACACTACCCAGACAAACTACATCCCTTAAAACAGCCCAACAACAGACAGTATTACTTGAAACTCTAAGCTCTTTGTGCTCTCAATAGGCAGTCATCATCCCTCCCCTGCACCTCATACTCATCCCCTGAACTAAAGGTGAGGACATTAATGATCACTTTGCCACAGTGAGTCAAAGCCTTCCCTTTCCTAACCCAGCTCTTCACCAATCCTATCTCCCTTTACCCTCCCTTGTCAACGAGGCTGATGTCATAAAGATACTGAAATTTAGACATAAGGGCAAAATAGATCCACCACAACAACTGACTTTCCCATCAAAACTTACAAGGAAATTGCCTCAGAACTTACCACTCCACTCTGTTTCATCATTACTGCCTCTCTAACCTAAGCTACATGCTGTGCAGACTCAGGTTCGTTGGTACACTCCTGTATGCCTCCCCAGCTTGGCCCTCTTCGCTGAACCTCACACAACAACAACAGCTCAACACCGTTCAGAAACAGGCATACAAGGTCATGTTGGGCCATGCTTATGTAAACTACAACAATGCTTGGGCCGCCCTCAGTCTGCCGAGGCTGTCTGTGAGGCATCTGAAGGCCCTGAAAAAGTTTGGCTAATGCTTACTCCACCACCCAGGCCATCATCACCCTTGTGGTGCCACAACCCAGGTTTGCACTACCATACACCTAAATTAACTAACTTATATCGATAAGCACGTTGTGGACCAACCAATATCATCACAATTTCAAACATTAACTCAGTGTAAATAATCTTATATTTGTAAATTAGCATTTCGTTATCCTTACGAATAAAAATTTTATTTTAAATTGAGTAATTTAGTATTTATAACATTTGTGTATTCATTCCCTCCACTTGTATATTTTCCGTTCCTGACTGTCCTAATAATAAAAAAAAAAAGTTCATTATAAATTGTTATTATGGGATGGAGGGAGGGTACTGTATTCTCTCTTTTGAAAACATATATACAGTTTGGGATAGGAGACTACTATCTCCCCGAACACTAATTGCTTTGTCTTGACTACTACCCTTTAAAAAGAATATAAATAAATCAGGTATAGAGACAAATTGGTCATCATCAATAAACACACAAAGTTACACCTGCGCTGCCAAGAAAACTATTGCTGTGGCCATAGCACGGCTGCCACCACAGATGTAACACACTGCTCACCACTCATTCACACAGAGGACACACTCCCACAGGGACGGCTGCCACCGCAAATGTAACACACTTCCCACCACCACCACCATCACTCATTCCCACAGACGATACACTACCACTGGCACGGCTACCACCACAGATGTAACACACTGCCCACCACCACCACCACCAATTCCCATAGAGGACACACTCCCACAGGCACGGCTGCCACCACAGATGTAATACACTGCCTACCACCACCAATTCCCACATAGGACACACTCCGACAGGCACAGCTGCCACCACAGATGTAACACACTGCCCACTACCACCACCACCCATTCTAACAGAGGACACACTCCCACAGGCACAGCTGCCACCACAGATGTAACACACTGCTCACCACCACCACCATCCATTCCCACAGAGGACACACTCCCACAGGCACGTCTGCCAACACAGATGTAACACACTGCCCACCACCACCACCACCCATTCCCACAGGGGACACACTCCCACATGCATGGCTACCACCACAGATGTAACACACTGCCCATCACCACCACCAGCCATTCCCACATAGGACACACTCCCACTGGCACGTCTGCCACCACAGATGTAACACACTTCCCACCACCACCACCACCCATTCCCACAGAGGACACACTCCCACAGGCACGTCTGCCACCACAGATGTAACACACTGCCCATCAACACCACCACCCATTCCCACAGAGGACACACTCCCACAGGAACGTCTGCCACCACAGATGTAACACACTGCCTATCACCACCCATTCCCACAGAGGACACATTCCAACAGGCACAGCTGCCACCACAGATGTAACATGTAACACACTGCCCACTACCACCACCACCCATTCTAACAGAGGACACACTCCCACAGGCACAGCTGCCATCACAGATGTAACACACTGCCCACCACCACCACCATCCATTCCCACAGAGGACACACTCCCACAGGCACGTCTGCCACCACAGATGTAACACACTGCCCACCAGCACCACCACCCATTCCCACAGAGGACACACTCCCACATGCATGGCTGCCACCACAGATGTAACACACTGCCCATCACCACCACCACCCATTCCCACACCACAGAGGACACACTCCCACAGGCACAGCTGCCACCACAGATGTAACATAGGGGTTCCGGACAAAAGTTCGTATAGAAAAGCTTCATATGGCAATAATTCGTAGGATAAAGTTCGTAGGGTATAAAGTTCGTCATGTCAAATGTTCGTAATGGAAAATAAAAATCGTAAGGTTAAATATTCTTCGTACAAATGTTCGTTAGAAAAAATGTTCGTAATCGTAAAAGTTCGTACGGAAAGATTTCGTATGCTAATGTTCGTAAGCAAAACGTTCGTAAGCGAATGTTCGTCTGACAAAAATACGTAAGTAAAAGTTCGTACGCTAAAGTTCGTCTACAGATGTTCGTATGGTATAAAGTACGTATGTAAGATATTCGTAATGACAAAAGTTCGTATAGGAAAAGCTCGTATAGAAAAATATCTTATGCAATTATTCGTACGCAAATGTTCGTCAGGGATAAAATTCTTCTTGGTAAAGTAGTACGCACGGAAAAATTCGTAATCATGTTTGTATGGTAACAAGTCGCTATGAATAGCTGCTATACGAAGTTTTTTCTATACGAACTTTTGTTCGAAACCCATGAGAAATGAGGGTATGTCGCTGAGAGCCGATCCTGCTGACAACCACCATCACCACCACCACCACCGTCCGCTTCGCCTCCGCCACCGACAACCAACATCATAACCTTGCACTCTCTCAGATGCAGTTTAATGTTAACAAGTGTAGCACTATGAGCGTAGGTAAAGGGAATAGGCCTGTAGACTACACATTAAATGACAATACCTTAGGAAGGTCATATAGTGTGAGGGACTTAGGAGTTCAAATAAGCAGTGACTTGCGCCCCAGAGAACAGTATATTATAGCTAGAAATAGGGCCAACAAGATACTGAGATTTATTAGTATGTGTATGACTATCATAAGCCTCGCCTCATTCTCATGTTCGGGTTAATTTATCCGAACCTGATGCTACGCGACTACCAATCACTACCTACTCTATTCCTCAATCAGCACTAAGGAAGGCACTGAAAATTACTCCGGAGCCTCGCCGGCTTGTCTCGACTCAAGGCTGAGTGAAGCAGCCCCAGGCAGTTGCGAGGTGAAGTGGGAGCCTGGTTTTATTTTATAGTCAGTCAAATTTAGATAGCTGAAGTGTTCCCACTCTCCCGAGGAATTAGCAATACACCATCTTCTGCCTGTTTAAGTGAGTAACCAACCAACATTCGATGCAGTGACTCGACTACTCATTCATTGTACATATTATTATTTGTTCATACTGTATCTGATGGTGAAACTCTCATAATATTCTTTTGATATTTCTGTGATGTGTTATTTTCAGGGTTATTAATATCATTTTCTTATATTCGTGTCGTTCAATTTAGTTATCTTAAGTATTAGCATTCACTTTAGTCATAACCTGTTCTCTTTAACTCATTCCCCTAGACAACTCACTGTTCCAACTCGTAACAATTGGGAGCCTGACCGGGATTTTTAATAACCGTTACGGTTATTATTTCTTCATCTCACTTCTGTAATATTATTTTTTTTCTTGTGTTTCACCCCAGGTATTTTCTTTTGTTATGAGAGGTCACTGTGTCGGTGTTGGGGGGTTGTTGCTTACGTGTGCTTCGTGATTGAGCGTGTGGATAGCTGTGCCGCCTTTAAGAACTTACTACACGAAGTCCTGTTGTAGAGGCATTTACTAGTTCGTCACATTGTTTTAATTACGCTATTGCTGTGTTTGATTTATTTTCCTAGTAGGACACTTCCTCTCCACTAAGCTCCCACTAAGCATTTTTTCTCACGGAACCAGCGATGTTCCAAATCTAGTTAACTCACTCGATAACAACTTGATCAGTCCAAACTCTAACGAGTACTTTATGCCAGATCTTGTGTGCGTATTGTGGATACTGCATTCTCTGGTAATTCTCCACTGGCTCGTTATATCCTTCGAAGTGGTATATATCCAGGGGTCGCTCCCCTATCAAATCTCATGTCAGGGTAGTTCAGTTAATAGCTCGAGATTTTTCTGGAATACGCCCTTGGAATCTCTCTTCTAACCCTATTGTGGTTCTTAATTTTGTTCAAACATTAATAATGGAGTATCAGTTTGATGCGGAAGAGTTTGTCGGTAATCCCTCAGCTGAAGAACTTAAGGCTGCAAAAGTTACTAAAGATCAGCTAAAATTTATTGCCGCTTATTTCAACATCCAGTTCACTCATGAAACTAAAAAGGATCACTTAACGACACTCATATTTCATCATCTAGGTGAAGAACAGAGAACTGACCCTCAGTCAGAAACTACCACTTCTAAAGATCCTTCAGACACAGTACTTCTAGAAGTGGAGAGAGTTAAAATGCAGGCATTATAAATGAAACTAGAATATGAAAAAGGCAGAAAAAGAACTTGAAAAGGAAGAAAAAGCTCTTGAACGCAAACACCAGTTACAGATACAAGTGGGTTAAAGAGAACACCAGTTACAGATACAAGTGGGTGAAAGAGAATACCAGTTACAGGTGTTCCAACTGCAGAATCAAGGTCACGCCACTCAAACACCAAATAGATTACAACTAACTAAAGTTTTGCCTCTTTTACCTCAGTTCTCTGATTACGATCCTGAAGCTTTCTTTAGAGAGTTCGAATCCTCTGCCACGCATTTTCAGTTACCTAAAGAGGATTGGACCTGCCTCGTCAAGCCAAAACTTAATGGGAAGGCTTTATCAGTTCTAGACAGAGTGCAGGATAATACCGATTATGATGTAGTTAATGATGCCATACTTACAGCTTACGAGGTAACTACAGAAAAATACCAACAAAATTTCCGCAGCATGAACAAAACTACTAGTCGAACTTAGCCAGAATTTGCCTCAGAGAAACTCAGAGTCCTTAAAAACTGGCTCAAGTTTGCATCCGTTACCACTTATGACGATCTGGTAAATCTCGTAGTACTGGAGGAATTTAAACGTAAAATCCCTTACTCAATCATGTTGCACAATACTTGTCTAGACAAGGATGAGACAAACTTGCCCAAAGCTGCTAAGATAGCAGATGTATTTTTCTTTAGTACATCGCCCTGCATTCTCGGGAGAGAAGAAGGCTCAGCCCATTGTAAATTCAGGTGCAAGTTCCGAAAAGGATAGTAAATCTGTAGATAGTGGTTCAAAGCCTAGTTTGTTTTGCAATTTCTGTAAGAAAGCTGGCCACCTCATATGGAACTGTCCTGACCCTAGGTGTAGAGTAGCTAAAACTGGCCCATTTTCTAAACCAGTTGCTTCGGTGAACACAATAATTTCACTCCCTTTTGTTACTGATCCTTTCAAACCCTTCAGGTCACAAGGTAGTCTCCCTCGACTCTGACTCTGAGAAGCGCCCTCTCCAGAGTATGCGGGATACTGCCTCTGCCCAATCAATCCTCAAATTCAAATTCAAATTCAAATAGGTTTATTGCCCAAGTAACATTAGCATGATTACAATAAATGTGTGCCTTGATATTGCTGGGCAGGATCCACTAAATAAAACATTTTTGGCAGGTCCCTTAACTATTATATACTATAGTAATAAAGCCTTAGATTAATAAAAATTAATGCACATTTAATTGCCTACATATAAAATAATTTACAACAATTATTTAACGATTAAATATCTGTGACATTAATCAGACGCCCTAAGTGCATCTTACCCAATTATATTAATAATAAACAATAAACTAATAAGTTTAACATGGTGTGGTCAAACAATTGTGTCATGAAGCATAAAAGTATAATAGAAACAGCAAACATGATACAATCGATCTTAATACATACTAACGAGGTATCTTTTAGTGTGGATTTTAAATGAATCTTTATTATTTATGTTTTTAAGGTTTGTTGGTAGTTCATTATATGCTATACAATCATAATATGAAACGAATCTCTTCTGTGCTTCCAAGCTGGGAAAAGGAGGTCTGAGATTCTGTCTGTTTCTGGTGTTTATCGTGTGTGTTTGGTGACCTGTAGTTAGCTGTTGGATATCGTTTAAGTGTAACTGACCGTGCATGTATTTGAGACATTCTAGTTTGCCATGCCAGAACCACTCCGAAAGTTCAGATCACTCATTCCCCTTCTTTCTATTACCAGGACAAAGTTCTTATGAGGCTATTCAAATTGCATAAACTTTCAGATGATGCCACTTGGGCTGAAGTTCACCAAATAGTATTGCCAATCAATTTCAGAGAGTTAGTCATAGAGATCGCTCATGATTTTTACTGGCCAGGATTAAAAACAGACGTAACTTCAATGATAAATGTATGTCACACTTGCCAGGTTATGGGAAAACCTAACAAAAATATTCCTCAGTACCCCCTCCAACCTATCCAAGTGCCTGAGGATCCTTTTCAAAAGATCATCATTGACATCGTTGGCCCATTGCCTAAAACTAGGAGAGGGAACCAATACATCCTCACTATTATGTGTCCAACCACCCGATACCCTGAGGCTTTCCCACTTAAAAACATTACAGCCAAAACAATTGTGTCAAGACTCACTCAACTGTTCACTACCTATGGCATACCTAGGGGAATTCAAAGTGACCGCGGCACAAATTTCACGAGCGATCTCTTTGCAGCAGTTCTGGCAGAGCTTGGAATCACACAGACTCTATCTACGCCATACCATCCTCAATCACAAGGTGCTTTGGAGAGATGTCACCAGACCCTTAAGGCACTTCTCCGCAAGTTTTGTCATGACCAGGACCAAGAATGGGAAGAAGCCTTACCCTTCGTGCTATCCGCCATACCGGAGGCACCTAACGAGCCCCTTGGTGTTTCCCCCTTTGAGCTATTGTTTGGTCATAAGGTTAGGGGGCCACTTAAGGTAATCAAAGACAGATTGCTTAATAACCCTACCGACAAACTTGTCACAATCACTCAATACATAGAGAAACTTAAGAATGCTCTCGATCAAGTCCGCTCATTTGCTAGAAGCAGTCTCAAACAAGCTCAAGGGGTAATGAAAGGACATTTTGATAGCAAAACTAAAGTAAGAACATTCAATGAGGGTGACTAAGTCCTTGCTTTTATTCCAGTTTCTGGTTCACCCTTACAAGCTAAATACCATGGTCCTTATACCATCAGTAAGAAGGTCAGTGATAATAAATTTATCATAAACACTCCCGACCCCCGTAAAAGCACTCGGCTAATTCACATTAATCTACTGAAATTATATAAGAGTAGACCTAACCTTGCACCTGATTCAAGTAAAATGCCAGTTTCCATAATTTCTGTATCTGAAAACTCCACCACACTTGTCACTGGTACAGATTGTGATAAAAATTCCACCATTCTAAGTCTTCTAGGAGATTATTTAGCACACCTATCTCCTATTCAAAGGAGAGACATAACAAGCATCATGATGTCTTTGGCGATCATCCTAAACTGCGTAACATGACCTCCCACGATGTCGAGCTTCTTCCAGGAACTTCTCCTCTTCGTCACCCACCATACCGACTACACCCTCGGAAGTATGACCAGATGAGCCAAGAGATGTATTATCTACTCCAACAGGGGTTGGCTAGTCCCAGCCAGTCTCCATGGGCGTCACCATGTCTTCTCGTCCCCAAGGAGGATGGACAACTGCGCCTCTGCACTGACTACCGCGGAGTAAACGCTGTGACTGTTTCGGACGTCTATCCCCTATCACGAATAGATGATCTCATCGACAAGGTTGGACAGACTAATTACATAACAAAAAATGACTTACTGAAGGGATAATACCAAATAACCCTTACGGAAAAGGTCCAACAAATATCCGCCTTCATCACACCCTTTGGGCTTTTCCAGTATAGAGTCATGCCTTTTGGGATGAAGAATGCCCCCTCTACTTTCCAAAGGGCCATGGACTACTTATTACAGGATCTGACTGGGGTTTCTGTATACTTGGACGATATTCTGATATTCACAGAGCATTGGGGGCAGCACCTCCTACAACTCCGAGAAGTGTTGACCAGGCTGCAGAGAGCGAAACTCACCATCAAGCTGGCCAAGACCACCTTCAGCCGAGCCACGGTGACATACATGGGACACGAAGTGGGGCAAGGCCGCGTACGACCCAAAATGGCCAACGTCTCCGCCATCTTGGAGTATCCTGCCCCCACTACTCGGAAGGCCCTACGGCGCTTTCTGGGTATGGCAGGTTATTATAGGAGATTCTGTCCCAACTTGGCGGCCGCTACCGTCCCTCTCACCCGGCTCACTAGTGGGGCTGTGACCTAAAACTGGACGGACGACTGTCAGCCGCCTTCGACCAATTAAAGAACTTCTTGTCCCAGGTCCTGTGCTCACCGCTCCCGACTTTGCCAAACCCTTTGCTCTGCAAACCGATGCCAGCGATACCGCCTTAGGAGGTATCGCCTCCACACAAGAGGTGGAGGGCATTCTTCACCCCTTGGCATACCACTCCAGCAAGTTCAACATCCACCAAAAACGGTACAGCACCATCGAGAAAGAACTCCTGGTGATCGTCTCAGCAATACAGAAATTCCAGTGTTATATCCAACCAACTCAAGATCCTCTACAAGTCTATACTGATCACAATCCCTTGCCCTTCCTAACTTGCAGCAAGTTTACCAATCAACGCCTTCTCCGATGATCTCTCTTCCTCCAACCTTACAATCTGACCATCATCCACATCAAGGGCACCGACAACATCATTGTTGACGCCCTCTCTCGCACTTAGAGGCTCATCTTGACCAGATCAAACTCCTAACGACTCCACTTTTTCTAGTGGCGTCGTCTTAGGGGGGGTATCACAAGCCTCACTTAATTCTCATGTTCGGATTCATTGATCCGAACCTGATGCTACGCGACTACCAATCACTACCGGTATATGTTCAGTTATTTGCCCGTCTCACAGCGTACGTGTTTATAACGGGCAGCTGCGGCGAGGACGCTTTGTTTTGCCCGTTAGGTTAAGTTAGGTTAGGTTTGGCTATTTATTTCTGGGCAAAATGTGGTGCATTTATCGTTTGGAAATAGCTGATTTATCTGGCGATAAAGAAGATGGAAATAATTATAGACCAATTTCTGTCTTACCCTCAATTAGCAAAATATCTGAAAAAGCAATAGCTAAGAGACTAACTGGATACTTAGAGTCTTTTAACCTGCTATCAAATAATCAATTTGGATTCCGCAAAAACAAATCAACAGAAGCAGCAATATTAAGATTTACTAGCAAAATATACAGGAATATGGAGAGAAAGAACCATGTAGTAGGGGTATTTCTTGATTTGTCAAAAGCATTCGATTATATTGATCATAATATATTATTAGATAAGCTTGAAAATATTGGAGTAAGAGGATTACCACTGAAACTGCTTGCTAGTTACCTGTCAGATAGGAAACAGGCTGTATTCTGTAATAATGATTGATCAAATATAAAAACTATTATTAAGGGTGTGCCACAAGGCTCAATATTAGATCCTATATTATTCCTGGTATACATTAATGATGTATGTAATGCTAGTGATAAATTTAGTTACGTTTTATTTGCTGGTGATACAAACCTTCTCCTAACAGATAATAATTTATATAACTTACATGTGAAATTAAACCATGAATTGCAGAACATATTCAAATGGGTAACGGCAAATAAATTAGCAGTAAATATTAAAATGACTAATTACATACTGTTTCAAAGTCGCTCTGTTGTCAATAACTTAGGACCAATTTTCTATGGAGGTTGTAAGCTAAATCGTGTTACCACTACAAAATTTTTAGGTGTTATCATAGATGAAAATTTAATCTGGAAAAGGCATATACAATCGGCGTGTTTAAACTTATCAAAAACATGTGGAATTTTATATAGAATTAGGTATAATCTAACAACCGAAGCCCTATGTAGCTTGTATTATTCTTTATGTTACCCATACCTTAATTACTGCTTGTCGATAATTACTGCTTGTCGATCTGGGGATGTACAGTCCCCTGGAAACTGTACAAGGCTCTCCCTAAGATTCACAGTGATCGCAGGAATAGTACACCAGACTCTTTCTAACCAAAATACCAAATCAAGCGACATATGTCAACCTCCTTTTTCTTGAGAACTGTCATTGGCTGACCTCCAGTGACCCCTCCTTCATCTTAATCCTCAAATAATCTTCCTCTCTCTCTCTCTCTCTCTCTCTCTCTCTCTCTCTCTCTCTCTCTCTCTCTCTCTCTCTCTCTCTCTCTCTCTCTCTCTCTCTCTCTCTCTCTCTCTTTTTCTCTTTTTTTCTCTCGATTCAGATTCAGATTCAATACTTTTATTCAAAAAAAATACATTGTTAAAAAAAATACTTATCGGCGTCAAGCCAGTGTTAGCGCCTTATGGTGAACAAAATGTAGTTATGTGGTGTATACATGGGATTTACAGGTTACTGATTTGTTTCACAAAACTTGGGGTGGACAGTTAATGTTTGTAGGTGGATGCTTGATGAGTGTAGATGGCTTGAAGAGACGAGTCAGGTCAGGTGTCAGGTGACCTGATAGTCCCTGCTGTCTGTCACCTGATGCTATTTCTCACACACACACACACACACACACACACACACACACACACACACACACACACACACACACACACACACACACACACACACACACACACTCTCACACACACACACACACACACACACACACACACACACACACACACACACACACACACACACACCCGAATGTATAATTTCAGTCCTTGACTACCTCAAGAATAAACCGATTATCATTATTATTATTATTATTATTATTATTATTAATATTATTATTATACACACACACAAACACACACACACACACACACACACACACTCTCTCTCTCTCTCTCTCTCTCTCTCTCTCTCTCTCTCTCTCTCTCTCTGTGTCTGCCTCTCTCTCT
>JAXIVD010006633.1:17500-23142 GCA_036785275.1 Cancer borealis | reverse complement strand
CACTCGAAGAAAGGAAAGAAAAATTGCTGAAGAAACATTACAACGAAACATTTCCCTCACGAACCACAAAGCGGTAGTTGTACTTTCTTTCAAATCCTCAAGAGTATGGTAGAACTTATTTTTTGATCTCATTACGGAAATAATTGAACAAGATATGAAAAATTATAATGTTCGTTAAAGTTCGTTTCTTGACCCACTCGATACTGCAAATTCAACCTCAGAAACTTCTTCAGATCACCTCAAATAGTTATGCCGCTGAATTACATAAAAAGATATATTCCCGTTATGGTGTCATATGCTACAAGAGAACATGACATTAAAAATTTTCTTTCCACAAGAGCTGATACAAAAAAATTTAAGACAAAAGAATAAAATATAGTTAATAATACTTTACAACTTTGTACGCCCGCGCTATTCATTATTGATTCATACAGGTTACGAGTGTGTCTCATTCATGTAGCCTTTAGCAACTGTGGAAGTAGGACTACAAGGAAGAATTACATAAGATTACATATGATTACAAACAGCAACATTGGTACTGATCCTATCGGGGTTGTTTGGGGATGTACTTTAGCTTAATAAAGAGAGAGGACAGAGTAGCAGGACACTCCTCCTCACCCTCCACCACTCCCTCCACCTTGCAGTCATGAAAACAATTGGAATAAGTTGCATGACAAGAAAAACAAATTAAAAAGGACTTTTTTGGGGAGAATAAAAGTAAAACTTGCCTAAGCTGCGTTAAAACTACTACCATTACTACTACTTCTACTATATACAACTGCTGTTACTACTACTTCTATTATCACTGTTATCTGTTATCTATCTCACTGTTATATGACATTCTGGAAGAAAAAATACATTTCACAGTATAAAATAAAATAAAGAAACACAAATTGAATACAATAATGTATAAGCACAATCAGGAAGAAATAAAGAAGGAGGAGGAGGAGGAGGAGGAGGAGGAGGAGGAGGAGGAGGAGGAGGAGGGGGAGGACAAGAGAAACGAGGCCAAGGAAAGGGAAATCATTGGCCATATATTCTGTCAGCGTGAGTCAAGGTTTTCCAATTGTAACAAAGAAAATACTGCAGGATGTGTGTGCGGTGTGTGTGTGTGTGTGTGTGTGTGTGTGTGTGTGTGTGTGTGTGTGTGTGTGTGTGTGTGTGTTCTCTCTCTCTCTCTCTCTCTCTCTCTCTCTCTCTCTCTCTCTCTCTCTCTCTCTCTCTCTCTCTCTCTCTCTCTCTCTCTCTCTCTCTCTCTCTCTCATATTGATTTTGAATACGAAAAAAAAAAAGATGTCAACCACTAGTCACTGAAGGACGAAAAAAGATTTAAAATAGATTTGAAAGAAAAGAACAACAATGAGAAAGAATGGGAGGAGAGGAAAGGAAAGCAGGTGAAGAATAAAAAGAGAACGGAGGAAGAAGGAGGAGGAGGAGGAGGAGGCGGAGGAAGAGGAGAAGAAGAGAGAAGAAGATCAACAACAACAACAACAACAACAATAACAAGAGAAGAAGAACAACAAGACCAAGAACAAAAACAAGAAGAACAAGAAGAAGACCAAGACGAAAAAGAAGAACAAGAAGAGAAAAAGAAGAGGTCGAAGAGGAGGAAATAGGGAAGAAATGGAGGTAGGAGGGAAGAAAAGGAAGAGGACGTGGAAGGAGAGAAGGAGGAGAAGGAGGAGGAGGAGGAGGAGGAGGAGGAGGAGGAGGAGGAGGGAGGAGGACACAGCAATATTCTTGGCCACTAACTCATCGTCTTTCATCCTATCCCTCCATCTTTTGACGGAGCACGTAGCCGTTTGAGGCGAGGAGGACGAGGAGGAGGAGGAGGGAGGAGGAGGAGGAGGAGGAGGAGGAGGAGGAGGAGGAGGAGGTGGAAGAAGGGGACACAGGGAAGGAAAAAGGAAGAGAAAGGGAGGAAAGTACGTAACAAGGGAATATGATCGAGAAAGTTTAACAAAAAAATAAAGAAAAGCTAAATGGAAGAGGGATGATGATGATGATGATGATGAGGAAGATGAGGAGGAGGAGGAGGAGGAGGAGGAGGAGGAGGAGGAGGAGGAGGAGGAGGAGGAGGAGGAGAGGAGGACAACAAGGATATGGACAAGAAGGAAACGAAAGAAGAGAAAAAAATATTATCGGGAACAGATAATGGAAGATAAGGTAAGATTGAGTGGAAAAATATGGAAAGGGAGATGGAAGAAAGGAAGGAGAAGGAGGAGGAGAAGGAGGAGGAGGAGGAGGAGGAGGAGGAGGAGGAGGAGGAGGAGGAGGAGGAGGAGGAGGAGGAGGAAGAGGAGGAGGAGGAGGAGGAATAACAGAGAGAGAGAGAGAGAGAGAGAGAGAGAGAGAGAGAGAGAGAGAGAGAGAGAGAGAGAGAAGTATAGTAAGACGTAGAAAGAGGACGAGGAGTTGGAGTAGAACTAGAAGAATGGAGAGAGAAAGAGGGCTGTGACGAAATAGGCGTAGGAGGAGGAGGAGAGGAGGAGGAGGAGGAGGAGGGGAGGAGGAGGAGGAGGAGGAAGAAAAGTTCGATATAGTGAAGGAGGGCGTGGCATACAAGCACCGTCCTCCTTAGATATAGCTGCAAACCCTCACGGTTGACCAGACACTCGCGCCTCACTGTCTTCCTCTAACCACGTTCACCTCCTTCCAGAACGCTTGAGTCTTTCTCTTGCTGTACCTGTTCCCCTTCACCTGTGTGTTGTACGTTACGTTGGTGTTTGGGAAGTTATGTGTTTCTGAGTGTCCTGTGTGTGCCTTTCTGTGTGTAGATGTTGGAGTTATGTGTGTGCTCTCAAATCAAGTGTTTGTATTGTGAATGAGGTGTTTTATTTTTTGTTTTCTTTGTATGGAGTTTATTTTTAATGGGTGTGATGTTTTAAGTGACATGATTGATGAGTGTGTCTGAAGAATTATTCTCGTCTTCTCTGTGAGTGAGAAATGTATTTTTTTGTGTGTTGTTTATGTAGTTGCAATAACAAAGCGTGTCCTATTTCACTGCCTGTGTTTTTTAGATTCATCATGACAAGACAACAATAATATTTTGCTTTTGGCAACACTATATAAATGAAGATCTAGAATACTCAAATGGAAGTTTTTTGTCGCTCATCACTCGCGGTCTCACTTGTGAAGGATACAACAGGTTTTGTTAATGTTCTATGAAATTTAGGTCTGGCAACAGGAACAATCGTTGCTTATTGCGAGTAAGGGCTGTCAATGAACAACTGTTGTGCTGGGTTGTTGTTCATCGCAGCTTTGTGTCATAGTCCAGCGGTGACATGAAATCAGAGACGATCAGCTGTTTTTCATACTGGTGTAAAATTAAACTCTAAAAAATACAGCGTTCATGTGCGTTAGTTATAAGTCTACTCAAATACGTAATTATTGTGCAGGGTTTGAATAATGTCTTGAGGTATTGAAACTTAATCTGATTCATAGTCATCTTGAATATTTTGTAATACTTGTTTCCTTCACCTCCAGACCAGCGTTGAGAGGATGCATGCCCAACGGTGTCCTGTAGCCAAACTGCGAGCCGCCAGCCAACAACCAACATAGCCAAGCAACAAGTAGAGGAGCCGATCCCCGTATATCAGCTGCGGGAGAAACAAAAAAGAAGCAAGACAAGACTCGTCGAGATCTCTCAGCCAAGACACAGGAAAGACCATCATTCTTCCAGAATGTTCATGGTGAGTCAGCTCCGCTCCTTCCACCACACCCTCAAATGTACAGCGACGAGGCATGGACACTCACAAATGCCAGACCGCCTCCTCACCACGGCCATCGCAAGGAAGCCTCGCGGTATAAGCCCCTCACCCGTCTAATGTACAACAAAAACTCCGAGCTCACACAGCCACAGGCGCCCACCATCCGTGTACACTACAAGGAAACTGCCCTCACTAAGCCTCTCGCTCACCCAGTGTATTTCAAAGAGGAAGTCCATAATACGAAAAGGAAGGAAACGGTAGATCAGTCCTTAGTGATCTTTAATGAAAATTGCGAAGTGCACGGTCACAGCAAGCCCCCCCGCTACCCCCTACCTAAGAGTCTCAGCTGTCCTTCCTCCCGCCAGACTGCCGACGTGGAGAGGCTCAAGAACTGGCGCCGCAACTCCCTTACCTTGGCTCCCTCCTCTCCCAACCCGTTCAGCCAGGTACCGCGGGCTCACACTTCTGCTACCACCACTCCCAATATGAAGGAGCATCGACGTCGGCCTCTGTCACAGGGTCACGAACTTCCCCCTCTACTTCCTGGCGGCGGTCAAAGGATGGTGGTGAAGCAACACGTTTCTACTTCGAGGACTCTCAGTCATCCTTCCACCACCACTTGTCACTCCAGCGCACATACCAAAAACACCACACAGACGGAAGACCCTCATGGCCGTAGATCACAGTTCCGTCGAGCGTGGTCGTTGTTCTCCATGGGCTGCGATGAAGGCCAGAAGAAAACACAGCCTCAAAGCATCCTAAGGCAACCGACACGCCATATGTACCGCCGCGGTATCTCTGGTCTTCCCGTGGAATGCACCAGCATGGATATGGGTGTTGTCTTTTGACATAAAGGAAGCCAATTCCAGCAGCGGCCGGCGAGGGATGGAGGCGAGTGCAAGAAAGCTTCCTTTGAGTTGTGAGATGTTGTCTGCCTATCAAAGTACAAAATGAACTTAAGGTGAACGTCGTTGACTCCTCCGTACCTGGACGATTCATTCCAGCGAGAGAGAAACGAGACGAGGCCTTCACTGTAGTATCGAGGACCCTAACACGTGAATGCCATCTCACGAGTCTGCCGTTGCAACAACATTTAACCAATTAAAATTGTTCAGAGGCAAGCCGAGCTAACTTAGCGGGGTAAGAGGATTCCTTGCCACTTTAAAATGATCATGTGTCAGTTCAAGAAGGGGCATCTAGGGACAAAGTTATTTGACATCACCTGTCGTGTTTTTGTAATAGGAAACACTGCCTTCCACCTTTCACCGTGACGGAGTGAGGTTACATCACGTGCAAACCCTCACCATTCCATTCCACTATATTGTTTGGAAAAAAATATGATACGTTAGCAAACAAACAAGAATTCAAATATATAGATAAATAAATAGATAAATAGTGTACAACATCATATCACAGTGTAGTGAAGTCATGAACATTAAGCAATAATTCTGAATAAAATGTTTGATTGATGGTACACACCTTTGTTTTACCAGTGTGCTGTGTAAGAAAAGAATAATAAAAACATTTATTTATGAACATAAAAAAGGAAATACTGTGACATGAAAGACTAAAAACATGAGAAAATATTGTACAAAAACATATATATATATATATATATATATATATATATATATATATATATATATATATATATATATATATATATATATATATATATAGTAAATTTGCAATGGAGACATTTCAAAACATCCTAATTAATTGTACTGCTTGAAATGAAAGTATTGTTCCTAATTAATGAATAATTATTTAGTTATAATGTGGAATAATGGTTTCCGTGAATTTCTCCCAACAGGCATCTCGTCGTGTAAGTGACTGAACTACAGAATAACACAGGTTAATGTACATTCAAGCCACGTGACAGCCTAGTAATTACTTTCCATCCAGCTGATCATTTCAATAACATCGTATTAC
>JAXIVD010006633.1:0-15000 GCA_036785275.1 Cancer borealis | reverse complement strand
GTCCAGCAATCACTCTCGCTTCGCACATGTCAAGACGGTTACCGCAGCACAGCGCTATTATAATAGATGGGCTGTTAGAGTAACAACATGGTTACTAGGTATGGCTAGAAAAGGCAGAGCAGACAAAGAACTAGATGGAAAGATGGATAAAGAAAGTTTTCTGGAGTAAGCTGAAATAAACAGGCAGCTGAAAGAGATGTTCTGAGAAGGTTGGGAGAGGCCTTTGTCTCTCTTCCAATCTCTACGTGTTATACCAAACAACAATATTGTTATTATTATTATTATTGTTAACTCGTACACAGTCTGCTCACAAATACATGGTGCTCTCTTTCTATCTATCAGTGTTATACCAAACAACATTATCATTATTGTAATGTAGGAATCTGTTGATTTTGTCATCGGTGTTTATTTGTAATCGAGTTTTAGTAGTAAGTTGCTCTCGTTTTACGCGAGTATTGTGTTCCTGGAGCGTTCGCGTACTTGAAATTTCGCGTGATGTAAACATATTTTTCCCATATAGTGTAAATACATGTAAAATCCATTTCTTTGTTCATGAGACACTATACATTTTGATGACTAAGATTTTGAGTTAAATCAGACATGGCGCACCACCAAACATAACAAGTTATACATTAATATTAAACAAGAAACCCTTTTTTTTTTCATTTGGATGCATCGCGTTATTCTAAAGAAATTGTATAATTCAAGCAAAAATAATGGCATTTTGAAATCATGTAAAACCTAAAACGTGTATTTTAAACTCACGTAGAACGAGTTACCTATACTTGTAGAATGTGACAAATGGAAATCTGCATGCAGGGTAGACTTTCTATTACTTATTTTGTAGTAATATACCTACTCATAAAGTTATATATATTTACGCAAACGACAAGATCAAAACCACCTGAATGAAATAAACAATTAATTTATAAATATAGGAATGATTATTCAAACAATGTATCCCAGAAGACTTTGATGAAGGACTAACTTTAGTGCCGAGTTTGTGTTGAGCCAAGTGGTGATGACGTCATTAGGGCCGTGAAGCGAGGGTCTCCAGTTCATCCCACTCCACAAAGCTTAAGTAATGGCATAATGAAGCCTGTGAAAGAAAATATCACTCCTATATTATTTTCAAGCAGCCAATAATGTGCGAGACGCGCCTATTTTGAGATGACTTTAAATAGAAATCGCTAAAATTATCCCGAAGACTGATCGAATGACTGAATCTTGATCCATGAGCGTGGGCGTCATGGAGGTCATGCATGCTACAGAGAGAAATAGAAAGAGGTAGATAGATAGATAGATAGAGATAGAGAGAGAGAGAGAAATAGATATGTTCGTACGAAGGATATCCACGGCACAGACACTGTTAAGCAGCAATGTAATACATAATCCTACCCAGCGTGTGGGTCAGCAGGCAACGCGGTCATTCACCCTCGCAGCTGCACATCTGTGCCACAGAGTCTCCTTCCGCGAGTCTGGACTTCACGTATCAATATTTTCGTTGTTTTGGTAATATGGCAGACGTTTTCTCCTTTTTTATATTGTAATTATCTAATATATGAAGTATGATTCTCTTTCTTCACTAGAACATGTTTTACATACATTTTCTGTGTAGCAAAGATACGCTCTTCATAATTTTCGATTTTTTCTGCAATCACCGAATTCGTCAAATTGCTGTCAGCTCTCGTGTGTCTATTTAAGGTTCATTGCCTAATCTAAAGTGGTAGTGCTGGCATGTAGTACTTAGGATCTGAACGTAGGAGACTTATACTATAACTATGCACTACGTAGAGGGAATGAAAATATCGATGAATTCTGGTAAATTATTTGTGTGCATTTGATGCCGACACAGCGCTTGATGTGACTGGAGTCTTGAGACGCAACACACGTTGCTCACACCAACATTGTGCTTCATAGACTTGACTTGCTAGGAAACACAACAGAGGGGAATCCAAGCTGTGGATATGTATGTGTGTTTGTCTTCCTTGCGCTACACTCCCTCAGGGAATTTCTTGCAAAGGAACAGATATTCCCATTTATGCTTCCCGCCCACAGAATCCCTTCTTTACACAGTCCTCTTAATTTTCTTTACATGCTCCCTTACGCTCTCCCAACAAGCAATATTCCTTTGTATTATTTTCATGTTTAAGACTTTCATACATTATTTCTTTTCACACGTTGAATCTTCCTCCATCATCGTCCAGGCGTTCGACATCCTTTCACTTTGATGTATGTGTTGCAGATTAAAAGAAAGCGATTTCCAATGAGGTTTACTGATTCAGAAGATATTTATAATAGTGTTTATTTCCATATGTAATTGATATTACAAATATAATTTTCATAACTACATATATTCATCAATTCTTCTCTATGTTAGCACATTTATACACTATGCTATACTGTTGAATTTTAAATACAATTTTTACATTATTATAAACTGTTAATTAGTGCAATTAAGGTGTAACACTATATAGATTTTTAAGAATTACGAGGCGTGTATTTTAGATATTATCTTAATTATCGAGGCAAACATTTATTTGACTTCAAATAAATACACGTGTAGTCCCTCCTCAACGTTAACATTTAAATGGTAATAATTTTCCTCTTTGGAGGGAGGCAGATCAAAGTGGAATCAAAACCGTTGCAAGGTCCCTTAATCCGGCGTCGCTTGAACAGCTAATGATACTAAAAGCCCACTCGTTCAATATACTAACACGTGGATGACGTACCAATCGTCCCTCCGTGCAGGTAACGCCACTCTCATCCACGCTCACTCATTCCTGTAACGAGTGGTTGTTTACCTACCAAGGATAAAAAAATAAAAACGTTTCCTATGGGAAAAAGATGTGATATTAATACATCTATTGTATGCAATGCTGTCACATGGCGCACCGCTTGACAATCGACTTTCTGATTCACATTCACCCAACTCATCGACAGAACTCCACCACACCCACCCTCACACCCACCCTCACACCCACCCTCACACCAACCCTCACACCCACCCTCACACCCACCCTCACACCCACCCTCACACCCACCTTCACATCCACCCTCACACACATCCCTACACCACCATCACCACCTCATTCCTTCATTAGGTTGCCAAGGTTATATACAAACATACAAACCATATTTTTCCATGTCACCACCATCATATCCATCACCAACAGCAACAACACTACGTCTGCAACCCGCCCACTCACACCCCCGTCACTCTTGAACCCACGTAGCTTCCTTCCTACCTTAGCATTGGCCTAAATCCTGCCTTAATCTAGTTGTTCCTCGTCCTACTTCACTGCATCAGCAAGCCGCTCTTATGGCTTGCACGAAGTAGGTGGTCGTGGCCGTGAAGTTCTGAGTCAGCCTCTTCGTCTTGGTTACCAGCTTGACGTCAGCCATCCTGAGGTTCGCATGCTTCAGCGTCAGGTGTAAAAAGGAAGGGCAAGTGAGGGAGACAAAAAAAAGTATTAAGTAGGGTAAAACTTACCGTCTTGTGCCTACTAAGTAAAGGAAGGAGAGACAGTGTATATAGAGGGAAAGACAATTGTAATGGGGACAAAAATAACGCAAGTGGAAGGCGGATAAAAGGAATAACAGGAAGACAAGTTATTGTGATGTTATAGGAAATGATTTCTAGACATGTTGATGTGTGGCATGTGGGGGGAAAAGCATTAACAAAACACTGGAAACTAATAACAACAACAATAGAGAGAGAGGAAAAAAAAGGAAAAGGCAGAAGTTAGAGAAACGAGAACATAAACCATAAATAAGAAAACAACAAAAGGAGAATTAAAATAAAAAAAACAAGAGAACCACGAAAAAAAAAAAAAAAACCTCAATACAGGTGAACTTAATTAATCCAAATGAACAAAATAAAGAGTCAGTCCTCATACCTTAGTGACTAGAGCGGTGGAGGTGGTGACGGCTGTATTGGTGACTGAAGCTCTGAAGGTGATGGTGGTCGAGGTCGTCACTGTTTGGCGCTCTGTGAGGAGGTGTGTGAGGGGCAGCGTGGTGACCTGGGTGGTGTGGGTGGTGTGGATGGTGGTGCTGGTGACGGTATGCACCAAGACCTCAGTGTTGATGAGAAGGTGTGTGTTGGTGAGGAGGGAAGCTGAGGAGACTATCACATTCTCTTTCGTCACCTGTAGAGAAAGAAGATGAGGGTTAGTTGCCTAGGAGAGAGAGAGAGAGAGAGAGAGAGAGAGAGAGAGAGAGAGAGAGAGAGAGAGAGAGAGAGAGAGAGAGAGAGAGAGAGAGAGAGAGAGAGAGAGATATAATAATGATAATAGTTAAAAAATAAAATAAAAACGGAAGCAAGACAAATAAGAACACAGGAACAGGAAAAGGAAGAAGAAAATATTTAATAAAATAAAAATATTTGATTAACTGGAAAAAATTCATTAGAAAAATACACACTACAGGAGGTCAGCAGTACATTGACCTCACTTAAGGAAATGAGAGTAGACTTAAGGAAGCAAGGCGGGATGCGTTTAGCTGTGCGCCATACCTCTGTGGTGAAGAGTTGCATGACGGAGGTTCTCGGCGTAACCCAGGTGATGACGGTGACGGTAGTAGGTGTGGTGGACGTGACGGTGACGTGGGACATGTGCGTCTTGTATACGGGCATCGACTCCGTTACGAAGGATGTCATCATGTACACTGAAGTCTCCTCCTTTAGCTGTAGGGGATGAGGTACACATAAGATACATACACACATACAGTCACAGAATAAAGACGTAGCGGCTTGGTTTCCAGGTATTGATTGTTTTGCATACTGGGGGGGAAAGAGAGAGAGAGAGAGAGAGAGAGAGAGAGAGAGAGAGAGAGAGAGAGAGAGAGAGAGAGAGAGAGAGAGAGAGAGAGAGAGAGAGAGAGAGACACACACACACACACACATACACACACACACACACACACACACAAACACACACACACACACACACACGCGCACACACACACACACACACACACACACACACACACACACACACACACACACACACACACACACACACACACCACCCTCTTCTTAGTTGTTTTTATTTTTGCTTTATCATTTATTTGAGTCTAGACGAATAGGACAGTCAATACCAAGGCCGTGAAAGGAACAATAATTATAATGGGTTGGGTGTGACTGTGTTTTTCTTATCTATAGGACCAAACGAGGCCCTACGTGTTCTAAGGAAGTTATTTTAAAACATGATATCTTAAGTAACCGTCACGGGAGTGTTTGTATTTCATGTAGTTAGGTATTATTATTATCATTTATTATTATTATTATTACTATTCCTATTGTTGTTGTTGTTGTTGTTTTTGTTGTTGTTTTTGTTGTTGTCCCTTGGTGTTTTTTTTTTTAAGCCAACGATGAAGTAGAAACGAAAATGGCGAACGTTGGCATTGAGAGTTGTCGTTGAGTCAGAGATTGAAAAGAGAAGAATCAAGAGGAGAAAAGAGGGTTATTGAAGAGGAAGGAAAGGGAGAGGCGAGGAGGGGGACGAAGGGTGGCTCAAGAGGCGACGTGGAGATGGGAAGACAGCGCACGGAGGCTTAGTATGAATAGCAATGTCCAACACACACACACACACACACACACACACACACACACACACACACACACACACACACACACACACACACACACACACACACACACACTTTCGATGCATTAACTTTAAATATAAGATGTGCTAAGATATCACCGTATTTCGTAACTACTTCTTAAGCCTGAACTACAAACACACTCCTGTACTTTTTTCCTCGTCCGTGGTGTTGTGTCTACTGTTCTTAACATAACATTCGAGAGTCAAGGTTTGAGGTCATGCCAGGGCGGCCTTTTCACAGTTTGCATCGCGGTTCATTCTTATTTAGGGAAGGTGGATGAAACGTACGTACTTTGGTTGTCATGTTGAACCACGTGTCAAGGATTATGAATTTTTGGCCAGTTGCATAAGAGCTTCATTAGAATTAAGTGAGTATTGTGGTGATGGGTGTTTCATGCCCTTCCTGCTCTGTGGTGCATATAACCAGGGTGGCAATGTCAGTCTGTCCCTCGCCACTGTGAACAGGTAGGAAGACCTGTACGTATACCTATCCCCATTTGTAGGAATACTGTCCTACGCGAGGCTGATGATACACTGATACAAGTGGAATGAGAGTGTGTGTGTGTGTGTGTATGTGTGTGTGTGTGTGTGTGTGTGTGTGTGTGTGTGTGTGTGTGTGTGTGTGTGTGTGTGTGTGTGTGTGCTCGTTTATCTACACAAATAATATATAAATAAATAAATATATATATATATATATATATATATTATTTGTGTAGATAAACAAGCACACACACACACACACACACACACACACACACACACACACACACACATATAAATCCACCAATTTGTCCATCGCTATCTCATCATGTAGGTACGTACTTGTTAGGATTTCTTAGAAAAAAGTGTTATGGAAGGTACCTGGTATTCAATTAGTATTCCATGTTTTTTGGGAACATGACCTTCACCTTGCCGAGCAGGACTCGAAACAAACTGTCAGTCTTGAGAAGGATCACGTGTTCTTCGGTACACGTGCCATACACTCATACGTACACGGCAGCGAAGGAATGTTGGTTTAAGAAAAAAATGAAGACTCCAACCTGTGTATATACGAGGAAGTCAGATGTTGATGTTTAATTGTATTTGAAGCTTGTCTTTTCCACACCTGCGATTTAATTACAATAACAACCTGAATTAATAAACGTAATGTAGTATAGAAAGGTAGGAAACACATCTGACATTTACAACTTCTTTACTTTATATGTTCTTTCATTAGGCTTCCAAAAATAAGATGAAATGAATATGATTGACGGTAATGACGTGAAGGTGTTAGTGCGTGACTCTGCGAGGTAGTGAATGACAACACTTGCCTATAAACCTCTGGAGATTGTGAAGAGAAGAATATGAATATGTAGTAATTAAGTATTTAGGAAGAGAGAGAGAGAGAGAGAGAGAGAGAGAGAGAGAGAGAGAGAGAGAGAGAGAGAGAGAGAGAGAGAGAGAGAGAGAGAGAGAGAGAGAGAGAGAGAGAGAGAGAGAGAGAGAGATAGACACACTCAAAACACAGAAAGACAGATAAGCAAATACAAAATCTGGTTGTCAAAATGAAGTTAAGTCGAAGAGACAACAATTTTATGGGCATCAGAAAACTCGCGGATACCATTTCCTTCTTCCCATCACCTGCTACATTTCCTCTTTGTCTCCCTCATTTTTCCCTCACTTCTTTTTTTAACCCTATATTCATAACAACTCACGCTTCACGACACGTTTCAATTCATCTTTTTATACCTTCTTTTCTAACTTTTTTCTACAGTTCTTCCTCTTGCACATATTTTCTTTTTCTTTTTTCGAATAACTTTTGTTTTCTTAGCTCTCACGCATAATCTATTTCAGTGCTTAGTTTCATATTCATATTTACACTCTTGGTCCCTCATTCTTTCTTTCTTCTTTTATTCTTACCTTCCCAAACACACACCTGGTACACATTTTTATCACCTTTCATCACCTCTGACAGCCATCGACGTCGCACCTTTACCGTCAGTCTCATTTACAACTCATTGCTAACATTCCGTAAATATCTTCCTCTGTCTCTCCTCTCACCTATTCATCACTCCCCTCCGTCAGGCATAATAGAAACTTATTTCTTATTTCCGTCTTCTCTATTTATAGCAACGGAAGACATAGTTATCGAAGTTGTTATTGAAATTTATTCCTTTTTTTCACTTCCATGAGTTAGCCACGTGATACCTGGATACCTGGAGAGGAAGGGAATAGAAGGTAAGATGGAGGATGTCAGGGAAGGCAAAACAGGGAGAAGTTAATGGGAAAATATATAAGAATAGGTTGAAAAGTGCGATTAGTTGCTTTACGATAACATCAAACTCTTCTTTCATTCTTCAGTTACCACTAATATTAATAATACACTAAATTACACTAATATTACACTAAATTAAACTAATATTACACTAAATTATTGTAACACAGCTCCTTCATTGCAGCATATGTATGTATGTATGTATGTATCTATGTATGCATGTATGTATGTATGTATGCTTTCGTTGGCTTTGAGATGACGCAGAAAGATGAAGGAAAAGTAAAGTGAAAAAAGGATACGGGAGGTGGAAAGGAATAGGAAAGATGTGGAAGCAAAGAAAGTGGAGGGAAATTGTGAAGTGTGTGTGTGTGTGTGTGTGTGTGTGTGTGTGTGTGTGTGTGTGTGTGTGTGTGTGTGTGTGTGTGCGTGCGTGTGTGCGTGTGTGCGTGCGTGCGTGCGTGTCTGTCTGGATCTGTATATATACCCCATCTGCTGTGCTTTACTCTCTATTATTACAGGACATCCTACTGTAGCACTTAACATGATTATAAGAAATGTGATTAATTTATACCTGCTTTTCCTCATCCTCTTCCTCCTCGACCGACTGACCGATCAAACGTCACCAGAAATAACGGATTTAAGATTGTCAATAAACGGCTCAAACCAAATGAAGCTAAACACTTTTTTCTTCAGTCGGATTGTAAGTATTTGAAACAGTCGTCTAGCGCATGTTGTGGACACTGGACAGTAATACTAGACAAATAGCTTGAAACCAATCCACAGCTCATCTTTTTTTCAACTGCGTATATATACCAGCCACCATTGTAGCAGCTGTATATTGTATTAAAGTAGAGAGGAGATTCGTACTTTAATTTTGTTTCTATTTCTTGCAGTTTTATCTAGTAGAGCTTGTGTGCCAGCCTTCGCCTTGCATCCCTACTTCCTTATTTCTACATGAAATAATGTAGTTAGCCGAAGCTGGCCGGAAGAGGAAGCAATACCATGTACTATAAAAAAAAAACCTATCATATAATTTGTATAGGAAAGTGAGAAAACAGGCGTATATTACGATTATTACTAACCATCAGAAATAATAAATAATTAAATAAAGTGTTTAATGCTTTTGCGCAGATATGAAATACTCGATTGGTCAACTGATGCTGTGCGTATCGAGTTATACGAGTCATTCATGTTAATGTTAACTTTTTATATTGGTAAAGTATTCCAAATATTTACGACACTATTAAATATAAAGTGCTTCTCTTCGTTCGATCTACATCGTTTATCAATGATCTTGAAGACATTGTTACGAGCGGTGCTTGTGAGATCAGTAATAAGATAGTCGTTTATGCAAATATTGTAAAAGCCACGGAAATTTTTGAACATTTCTAATACGTCCTGGCGTAGCCTATGTTCAACTCCTGTCGTTCTTCACAAAGGTGGTTTTGCAATTTAGGGATAATATTAGTAACTATTCTTTGTACTCTCTCTAGCAGTCTAGCTTATCGATATCTTTTGAATATTATGCGCGCAATATCCTCCTCCTCTTTCTCCTCCTCTTTCTCCTCCTCCTCTTCTTCCTCCTCCTCCTCCTTTTCATACAATAACAATAATATCAAACTCGTGTGTATATATTCGTTTTAAAGTAACAAGTCCTCGCTACATTGAATGCATACAATAGACGAGGAAATACCTGCTCAATACCCTTCATTGGTGACGGTGGAATGGTGACAAAAATACATCAATCAAAGTGATCACAGGAAAACTGCTGAAGTGGTTTCTGGTGGGAAGCGTAACGTGTTCTGAAAACCTAACTGTGACAAAGAAGAGTTTGTTATCACAGAAATCAATGTTGACACGACGAGAGGCATGAGAGTGTGGCCTTAATACCTCTGTACTGCGAAGCGAGACCTGGTTTTGTATTGGACGCGTGGATGCAAGTAATGAAAGGGGAAGCTTTTCTCCTGACTCTTTGACGCCCTTTTATCATCCCTTCTCCCGCCACGTGTTATTTATATATGCATACGTAAATACATATGTACGTACACACATACACATAGCTAATAACACATACACGCACTTTCCGAGCCATGTTTCTCTGAAGGGTCCCGTAGAGTGAAAGGAGTCGGGAATAACTATCAAATATTCGTTTCTTTATCTGTTTTTTTTTCAATTATAATCTATCAACACTTTTCACAATGCCAAAACAATAGTAGTGATAGCATTGATAGTGATATTGATGATAATTATAATAGTAATGATAATAATAACGATAACGATAATAATAATAGTAATGATGATAATGATAATAATAACAGTATTAATGATAATGATAATAATAATGATAATGATGAAAATACTACTACTAATAATAATTATAATGATAATGATAGCCATGATAATAGCAAAAATAATTACATCAATCACAACAATATTCAATTTCCTTTCATCTTGATTTGTGTGAGCAATAACAATGTAATTATTTTTTTTTTTTTCTCTCTCTCTCTCTCTCTCTCTCTCTCTCTCTCTCTCTCTCTCTCTCTCTCTCTCTCTCTCTCTCTCTCTCTCTCTCTCATTAGCTTGTAGTAACATGATGAATACCTCTTTAAGAAATATTAGATTTAGTTCTCGGAAAAGTAACAAGTGAAGGTTGGTCATCATCGTGGGTAAGGATGATGCACGGTAGAGCACGGTAAAGGATGCACTATGTAGGTCATAACACGATGATTAGTCTTGCTCCCTACACTACTTTTCTAGCATGTTATTTACTATCGACAATGGAGTGTGGTGAACATGAGTTTCAATGTTTTATTCTTCACACCATGATGACATACGCCAAGGTAAATGTTGCCTACCTTGTTTCCTGCCTGCTTATTTTGCTGGCAAGGTGTCAGATATAAAGATTTTTATATGATTGAGAATCTAGTTCCAGCAAGCAATGGCATCATATACTTCGATGGCGACTGCAACCTTCATCTAAATAAGAAAACAGAACGAAATGTAACCCAATGTGATAGTTCTCCCGTTGTTCTTCCCTAGTAAAAGTTAAGGTCACCTTGTTTGTGGTGGTAGTCATGGCACTGCTGCACCGGGGAACGGTATCAGAACACGTGACGGGGATCAATTGGAGGCAATTTACCTCATCGTTACTTTGACATCAACAACAATATCTGGATGTCCGCCTTGGTAATGTTGACTCTTGTACCCAAGGCCAAGTGACATCCTTCACGGTACAAACAAACAATTCAGCAGTGTTTTGTATATATATATATATATATATATATATATATATATATATATATATATATATATATATATATATATATATATATATATATATATATATTAATTCCACTACCCGTCGGCTAGAAGTATGATAAACACGGCAAATAAAATACACCTTTCACTTAATGATGACATTAGATATATAGTTGATTACTTGAAAATTATTTACATGGAATGTACAGCTCCAGCTTCCCTGGTTAAAGGGATAAAACGCAAAACTTTTCGAGCAAACTTGCATCATCTTTGTATCATTGCTTTTTCCGCACACAAACTTACCACATCAAAATGAATGCACCTGTGTAGTGTTGTTTGGCACCAGCGTGACATTACACTTTGGAACGACACTCAGAGGTACACAAAACACTACCTAGATGTAGTGATAAGGCGTCTGACTCACCTTGATGCCGATCTCAGTGGGGCACACAAGTACATTTTTTAAAGTGGAACGCTTGGAAGCCTGTAAAAGGGACGCGGGGGAGAGCTGAGGCTGCTCGGAAGCCCCACTTTTCTCCTTTTCAATGTGTTGTGAGAGGTGAAGGTCAGGGTGATGAGCACATGGTGGCTCCTCGGAGTCCTGACTGTGGTGGAAGTTTGCCATTGGGTCCTCCAGAGTGGACGGAAGGGCCTGGTGGGGTGGGTATCTTGGCAGCTCTTCTTTCCATCCATGTTCCAAACCGTCATCTTGAGACAAGCCAACGCGCTGGATCTGCAAGGCCGCAGTCCCCGCTGAGAGGCCCGTCGCCACTACTATCAGGGCGAGGAAGTGCAAGCTGGGAGGCGAAAGAGTGGAAAAGTTAGTGATTTGAGTCTGATCTCTTACCTGGACTTAGGGTTATGATGTGAGCAGTGCCACAAGGTGTGCGATGCTGAATTAACTGCATTGTATGTTCAGTTATGTGGAGGTATTCGCTTGAACAGATTCTTATTAAAACTGTTAAAGGCTGAACAGCTTTAAGGAATTTTTAAAAATTTCAAGGCAAAAAACAACAAAATTTGAAGCAGCTTAAATGGAATATAACTGAAGCAAAGGTCACGGCTGTGTGTTAGTATAATGTGTAGCAGGGAAACACTTCGGGGCGTGGCGTGACTACCCATCCGCCCTTAACGGCCTGGGTGTCTGTGGTTAAAATTCGACGCCTTTGTGCAAGTCCGCGCCTGTATGCACGTGCCCTCACACATTAATTTAATTGTAGTCCTTTTAATATCAATAGCCTGAGTCTTTCTTTCCATCCCAATCATTAATGTACTCATTTCCCCACGTGTATATTTTTCAGTCCCTGACTTCCATCCTAATAAACCATTTATTAATATAATTGCTATTATTATTATTATTATTATTATTATTATTATTATTATTATTATTATTATTATTATTGTGATTACTATTGTAATTATAATTATCATTACAATTATCATTATCATTCCACACACACGCACACACACACACACATACACACACACACACACACACACACACACACACACACACACACACACACACACACACACACACACACACACACACACACACACAAACAGTCTATATATCTATCTATTTCTCTGTTTATTTATATTAAGTTTCTACATATATATATATATATATATATATATATATATATATATATATATATATATATATATATATTTACTACATATCTGTCAATTTACCTACCCACCTATCCATCTTTCTAACCACCTTTATCCATCTACCTATTCATCTACCTATTCATCTACTTATCTCTCTCTCTCTCTCTCTCTCTCTCTCTCTCTCTCTCTCTCTCTCTCTCTCTCTCTCTCTCTCTCTCTCTCTCTCTCTCTCTCTCTCTCTATCTCTCTCTCTCTCTCTCTCTCTCTCTCTCTCTCTCTATATATATATATATATATATATATATATATATATATATATATATATATATATATATAATATGTATCTATTTAGTTATTTATATGCATCCATACAAGCATACATACATACATACATATTTACCTAATCATATGAGTGAGAGATAAAAAAAAAAATACAACCGTACGTATCTATAAATCCTAAAGTTTTTTTTTTTTTACATTAAAAAAGGTATTGGCTAAAAGATAACAAAAATACGTTAAAAAATATCCCGTTGTCGCCAGACTCTGTAAGGAGGACAGTATGAGAAATAGAAGCAAGGGGGTGGAGGTCCAGTTAACATTACAGGCGTCTTGACCATCCTCATTTGAAAGAGTTCAAGTCATAGGCAGGTGGAAAAACAGACAAAGAAAGAGAGTTCCAGAGTTTACCAGTGTAAGGAATGGAAGAGTGAAGATACTGGTTAACTCTGGCATTAAAAAGATGAACAGAATAAGGATGAGAAGAAGTAGAGGGCCTAGTTTTCATTTCACATTTTATTGAATTCCAGTGAAGGGTAGATTCTGAACTCAACATCCCTTCCCTGCACCACACATCTCCCCACCACCTTCCTCCAGGTCACCTTTAGCTACTTCGTTACAAGGAACTCAAACTGCAACTTGCCTGCAGTAATTATGAAACTCATCAAGATTAATCATGTAATAAAAATGACGGTGGCTAAACTGTAGCCACAGCTTATGGTCAATAGTTTTAAAGTGCAGTTCGTCTTAACGTAATTCATGCAGTATCGTTGACATGCATATTCATGTACGTTATTGTCGTATTGGATGAGCTATTCCCATCTTCCCATAGACAGATTTAGCTCTCGCCTTCATCACCAATTACTCGCTCTCTCTCTCTCTCTCTCTCTCTCTCTCTCTCGCTCGCTCGCTCCAGTCACCCGTTAAATGCATTAATTAATCAAATTGATTCATCAGATTATTCAACAAATGCAAACGAACATTTTAGCTTCAAATAATAATATAATGCGAATTATGAATACACTGCTGGGGTCTGTGTTTTATCGGATCTGTGTGGTCTGTGTTTTACTGGTCTGTGTGGTCTGTGTTTTATTGGGTCTGTGTGGTCTGTGTTTTATTGGGTCTGTGTGGTCTGTGTTTTACTGGGTCTGTGTGGTCTGTGTTTTACTGGGTCTGTGTGGTCTGTGTTTTACTGGGTCTGTGTGGTCTGTGTTTTATTGGGTCTGTGTGGTCTGTGTGTTTATTGGGTCTGTGTGGTCTGTGTTTTACTGGGTCTGTGTGGTCTGTGTTTTATTGGGTCTGTGTGGTCTGTGTTTTATTGGGTCTGTGTGGTCTGTGTTTTACTGGGTCTGTGTGGTCTGTGTTTTACTTGGGTCTGTGTGGTCTGTGTTTTATTGGGTCTGTGTGGTCTGTGTTTTATTGGGTCTGTGTGGGTCTGTGTTTTACTGGGTCTGTGTGGTCTGTGTTTTATTGGGTCTGTGTGGTCTGTGTTTTACTGGGTCTGTGTGGTCTGTGTTTTATTGGGTCTGTGTGGTCTGTGTTTTATGGGTCTGTGTGGTCTGTGTTTTACTGGGTCTGTGTGGTATGTGCTTTTTTTGTGTGTGGTGCGTGTGTTTCCGTGTAATGTATTCGTACCACAACTACATGTCACCAAATGTTTACTGCGGTGCGGTGCGGGGCTGATGCGAGGACTGAGTGGTGGAGATACGAGGATCTTGCAATAACCGTTTGTAGTCTGTGACTGTGGTATTCCAGTGTTGAGTTTTCCCCTTGATAAATCCTGAAGAAGTTTTCTGACATCACGCCCAACGATAAAAATAACAAAAACACATAGGTAATTCTAGATAAATATTAACTATACGCCGAGAGGCACGTCAGATCATATAAATCACTCTCGTTCTTAAGTGTAATAAAAGCTGCAAGGATCAGCCACCCCAAGGAGATGACTTGGCGCTTGTTGCAGAATATTGCACAATCGAGCTGGTGTTC